>CAKAOH010040396.1:0-16341 GCA_916701665.1 Sebastiscus tertius
CTATGATTTTTTTTTCAAATAATTTTTCTACATACTAAACTATGACTTTTTTTATTACATTTTTCAAAATGCTATACTAAGACTTTTTTGTCATGAAATTTTTCAACATACTATCCTATGACTTTTTTTCAAATAATTTTTCGATATACTATACTATGACTTTTTTCATGAAATTTTTTGACATGCTATACTATGACTTTTTTTTAAAATAATCTTTCGACATACTATACTGTGACTTTTTTTCAAATAATTTTTCAACATAAAATACTATGACTTTTTTCCTTGAAATTGTTCGACATGCTATACTATGACTTTTTTTTAAAATAATCTTTCGACATACTATACTGTGACTTTTTTTCATGAAATTTTTCGACATGCTATACTATGACTTTTTTTCAAATAATTTTTCGACATACTATACTATGACTTTTTTCCACAAAATGTTTTGATATACTGTGCCTTTTTTTCATGAAATTTTTCGACAAGCTATTCTATGACTTTATTTCATGACATTTTTCGACATACTATACTACGACATTTTTCAAATAATTATCGACAATCTATACTATGACTTTTTTTCATGAAATTTATAATAATTATTATTAATAATTATAATAAAATTCATAAACTAATTTAATTAAAATAATATGACTGTCAATGTATTTCTTATCCTCACTTATTTTTACATTTTAAATCAAGTTTTAAAAGGTTTGCATTTGCAGTAATTTGGGATTTAGCTTGCAGCAGTAAAATAAGGTTTGGGAGGATGAGGGTGTGTTCATGTCTCTTGGGTCTGATTTAATTCACTTTGAGTGTGACCTTCTGGACCGGAGGTTTCCTGCAGAAAAGAGAAGCCATACAATGTTTCAATGCTTCCAACTGACTGCAGCTTCCTCCATCTGTACGGTCCATCAGAAAACTCTCCTCGTGCAGACTGCTGCACACTTGTCAGGGTCACTTCAGGTGTAACTTCAGTGGGCAAACAGCTTAACAGCAGCAGTCATACCAGGACACAAAATTGTATATTCTAAAGTGGCATGAAAAATGTAGCCGGATTTTTAAACATTTACTTACTGAAGGTAAAAATAAAAATACTAATATTACAAAATAAACTTTTCCCTGTTAAAGTACAGAGGTAGTAGCAAAATGTACTTAAGTATTACTTCAATACTTACTAATAACTATTAAATATATCATGAAGTAATGATGGGATAGATCAGTGTTTTTTCATAATCTGCTACTAAAATGATAAAAACAAAATCTAAAACATTACGCATGTGTTCATTATTTGCATTTAAAAGATGCAAAAAAAAAAAAAAAACTCATACATTTAAAAAGATGCTTGGAATTTAAATTTGGTTATTTTATAAAGGCTTTAAATATTTTTTTTGTTATTAAATTTGCAATTGTTTCGTCTACCTATTATCTTTTATGTATTTGTCTCCTGCTTTAACATTTACTGTTTCTTTAAAGGTGCTAAATGCGAGATTGGAAGCATTTCTATTGCCTCTGCACTGCTCTCAACATGGCGACGGCTAAGCCAGCGGCTTGCAGCTAACGGTGCTGACAGAGCTAACAGTGTTTACCTGAGGGGGAACCGGAGGATGGGCGTTACGCTTCCACACCGGCGCTGTCAGTCGGGACAGCGTTATCAGCTGTAACCGCTGTATGAGAGCAGTGCAGAGTGGAGGCACATGAGCTAGCCAGTGGGACACGCTCACATGCATGAACATGCACTAAAAGCATGCACAACCGGCCGCAAATTCATTCTCATTCTCTGCTCAGACATTACTCCACAATATCTTTACATAACAAATAGTTGTTTATTGCCATATTAATGCTCTGGACATCTGAAAGAGCACCTTTAAAGCTGCAATCATTCTGGCCATGTGGGGGCAGCAGAACAAGCTGTAAACACAACAACTGATATATTATCTCCTTATAAAGACCTTCTGTAAAATGTTTCAACAAACAATTGCTTGTTTAAGCATTCAGCTACAGAGCAACATTATCATTCATTTAAAGTTGTGTTTCTGGCCAATATTTATTCTACTCTTAGCTGTGTTGAGTCCACCAACTCCTGAGGGAAACATCTGGCTCCGTGCAATCACTCTTCCTGTCCTGTCTCTGGTTGTGCGTGGTGTTTTGACAGTGTCACGTTGATTATAGTTTCTGCCAGGTCATGGCGACATGCCAATCACTGCATTGTTCCTCTGGTCAGCGGAGAGCCAAGCTTTCCTGCCTGACGACTCTTCAAAATAAAACACCTGTATACTGGCGTGTATTTTATTCACATTACTTTACTTTTATAACAGCTAGATAAAAAAAAGAAAAGTTGGTCGTCAGTTGAATTGATGTGAATACAAATCATCACGGCTGTTGTTTCTCATTACTTATTTACTTAAAGGTGCTAAATGCGAGATTGAGAGCATTACTATTGCCTCTACACAGCTGAGCTAGGCAGCTCGTAGCTAACGGTGCTAACAGCGCTAATAGTGAAAACAACGGCAAACACTGCTGACGGAGCAGTTTTAACCAGGGGGGAAATCAGAGGGTGGATGCTATGTTTCTGCAACGATATCAGCTATAACCACCTTATGAGAGCAGTACAGGGTGGCGGCTGTGAGCTAGCCAATGGTGCACGCTCACATACACTAAAAGCATGCACGGCCGGCCCGGCTATGTCAACAAAGCGCGGAGAAGCTCAGATTACAACACAGAGGGAGAGCGACTTAATTCTGAGCTCAGGTAGACATTACTCTTCTTGCAAATTGTTTGCTGCTATATTAATGCTCTGTATATAGAGCACCTTTAAAATCCAGCAAGAGTTAAAGACATTTTACTTTTGTGGCACTGAAAAGTTCAAACTAAAACCAGAAGAAGAGTAGGGAGTCAATTGAAACAAGATGAACCCTTATTTAAAAAAAAAAAAATAATTACTCAAGTTTCACTTACAAACTTTTTCTGAAGCTTTCAATCTTGTGTCACAGAGGAGTTTGTTTCAGTCATGTGATAACAGCTGGTATTACAACCAATTTTTCTCTTCAAAGGTGGTCTTTGGCATTGGATGTGAACGGCCTTGTTGATCAAACTCAATCCACCGAGGAAGACACTGAGGAAGAACATGAGATCTGGTTGAAAGCTCATGAAAAAAGCTAAAAAGTGGACCTTGAGTTCAGATTATTTTTTTCCAAAGTCAATGTGAACCAGATATTAACTTTCACTCCAAACAAAAATAAGACAGACCTAATAAATCCTTTAAATCTAAAGAAATGTTAATATAGTTAGTATATAAACTGGGAGATGTGAACTGAACATGAGCCGCAATAAATGCCTTTAAAAGTAAAAAAGAAAGAGCTTCAGCCAGAGGCAGTGGAAACTAAAACTAAATAAAAACATCCCTGGATCTCTACTAGCTTCCCAGAGCAACAGATACAAAGCAGATGTTCAACAGTTTAACTTCACAGCAGCATAATACAGTTATTGTTCATAGATCAGTTTTAGATTTCTAATTCTAATAATGTTTTGACTACATTTACCGTCTGTAACAAAAGTCAGTGGTGGAAGAAAAGCCCAATAATATCTTTTACATAAAAGATGATGACTGATGATGACACCTACAGTAAGCAGCATTTCACTGTTACAGCTGGTGGGGGTGGAGCACATTTAGCTATATACTTATATACTTTACTTCAGATAATTGTAGTGAAGTAATAACAATAGTTCCCTCTGAAATGTAGAAGTATAAACTATTAAATTGAAAGTACCTCAAAATTGAGGTTAAAGTGTTATTTACATAAATGGAAATTTAGGGTTTGGGTTTGGGACAGCCACTTCCAAATAGAAAGTACCCTATAAATTATGATTTTGTTTATATTTAGCTTATTACTATCTCATTCAATGCATTGGGTTTAAATAGATCATAACACAATCTTACTAAATATCATAAATATTTTATTTTATTTTACTTCATTCCATTAGATTTTATTCCATTTTATCTATCTATCTATCTATCTATCTATCTATCTATCTATTCATCCATCCATCCATCGTTGTGTTGGTTTCCTGTTCATAAATCCTGACTGCCTTCAGTCTGAAAGACAACAGCGTCCTCAGCTGCTCAGTGGAAGATAATGTCATTTCTGATACTTTATTATTGTAGACTCAGCTGTTTATTTCCACATTAACAAGTATATTTTTGTCTGTAACTGTGACTAAAACATTTGGTTTGATGAGACACATCGATATTAGATATTTAGACTCTAAACTATTATATATATGTGCTGAACTAAACTTTGACGAAACAGATGAATAAGCCCCGCCCCCCTCTGTCGTCACCAGCCAGACGTTCTGGAACTCGTTCCTCATTGGAGGACTCAGCTGTCTGTCATCGATTCCTTCGAGCTGTAATCAGCAGCTAACTGAAGAAAGCTGGTCAGAGTCAGCAGTCAGACAGGAAGTGACCGGATCAGACAAGATTCTGCCTTCATAATAAAAGCACAGTATGGGTAAATTGAAAGATATGCTAAAATGTAATCTATTATGGTGTAAAAAAAAATACTTCACATACACAATTTGTCTTGTTGTTATGTCATTGCCCTGTTTGTCTTGGCCTAAAACAGCCTAAAAATACTACAACATTACTGGCCATGTAATTGAAGGACAATGCAGAATTTATTTAAAGATAGATAGATAGATAGATATAGATAGATAGATAGAGACTTTATCGATCCCGAAGGAAATTTAGGCATCCAGTAGCTTAAACAACACATCCAACACCAATACACCTTAAAATGAGATAAAATCCAATAGAATAAAGTAAAATGAAAATAAGATAACATAAGTAAAGCAGTGAAGTGACAGTGTGCCAATGGTAGTGCAAATAGTGCAAGAATACTGGATGTAGTAGTGTAAAAATAAATGTATTTTAGATGTAAAGTTATTTTGCACTAACCATATAATGGTTGTCTGTGTTTGCAATTAGGTACATTAGTGGAATGTAATTTGTAATGTGCAATACTCTTGGTACTTTATTCTATTTATTCCTTTATTCTTTTATCTCGTCTTGTTTTTATTCTTGTATTTATTGTTTTTATTTCAAATATTTTTATTCTTGTACTTTTATTGATCTTGCACTTCCCCATATGCCACCTACTATGTTCCCTCTGTCATTGATGACTGTGCAGTATGAATGTGTATATGTCTCAGTGGACTGCACAAAACTGAATTGCCCTTCGGTGATAAATAAAGCTATCTGTATCTGTATAATGTATGTTTTATGTATTTTTAATTGATCCTACAGTCCAGGCAACAACAGAGCGCTCCAGGGATGACGTATTTTTGTAGGCCAACCAGGAAGTTAGCATCGTCCTGGTTTCCTAGACAAAAAGCCAATGGGATTTTAGGATTAAAGGTAATAATTACAGTTAGAATAATTATAAATAATAATAATTATAGTTTGACAAATTTAGGAAAATTTAATTAGAGTATATGTATGTCTCAATAAGGAAGCTAGTTAATAATTAATAATTGATTTATGGAGAAGGGGTGGGATTAAATAAGTTTATACTTCTTCTCACTCCTTTTCAAATATGTAAATCAAGGCATCAAAGTGTTTGACAATTTGTTTTTCTTATGCTTTTCATTGTCTGTAAATACTACTTGTTTCTGACTGTCCACTTGTTGGTATGATCACTCTTTTTATTTATTTTTTATTTTTATTTATTTTTTGTATTCTGCATGTTTGAAATCAATTTTGAAATGAAAGTATTTCAGAAAATTATTAACAAATACAAATAGTGCAAAAGATTAAATACTGCGTAAAGCACTAGATTACTTTAGTGGGTATGTACAGTATGCATACAGTATATGCAGGATTTTATTTCTGATTGATAGAAAGTTAAGCTAATAGATTTCATATCCAACAACAACAAACAAAACAAAACAAACAAAAAAAATAATGCAACCCTCTTCGGCAATATTTGCACTATCTGTTTATATCATGTTTATCTTTGTTTATAACTTATTTTGTAAATTGTACATTTTTATTCTTATTTTATTCTAACGTTTATCTATTCTTTTGTTATTATACTGTTTGACTTGCACCAACAAAACCAAAGAAAATTCCTAGTGTTTACCTCTTACACCTGGCAATAAACAATTTCTGATTCTGATTCAGCGCTGCTGTATTATTTTGAAATCCTAAACCGGAAACGCATGTTACATGTTTTGTAACTTGGTAACAGTCAGAGGGGTAGGAGGTTTTTTTCATCTTCTCCTCCCAAACTTTTCTTACCTTCTCCTGAAAGTCATGACAAGTCTCAGTGAGACTGGACGGAGAGAAGCCAGAAGGTAAGAGACACATGATACTGATACTTATTGATTAGCTGATTGATTATTGCCTGACTGATGACTGATCCGTGAACTAACACTAACAACAGAACCATTTACACCACATGTGTTTTAATAATCAGCTACCTCAAAGTGGTGAATTATTGATCTCAATCATCTCTGCAACGCATGCAAGAAATACTTTAATATCTTTATTAGATAATTGCTGTCTGCAGTAAATCTGTGTTGTTGATGCTCCTGTATATGTGCAGGACTTTGTGTCCTACTATGTGTTTATCCTTATTGTGCTTTATAGTGTTTTAAACTTCCATGAATGTCACCAAAATCCTTTAATATCTAGATAGAGACATATGATTTCTATCTGTAAAGTCATAGGCCTACCCTATATGTCAATTTAGGCTTTTTATAGCCCTAAAAAGTGACTTATATTATTGTTATTACAGTGTTCAATTTGTAATTTGTTCTTAATCATATACAGTAATATTTTGACCCTATAACTCTCTCAAACATAATATTTTTCACTTTTTTTTTGAAGGAATCGCCCAACCAAAGGTCCTTTTCTATACTTAAAATGTAACTAGTCTGTCTATAAACTGGTGTTTTGGGGGTGTCCTAGTCTGAGAAGTATAATGTGATTTAATAATTTCAGATATTGATATTCTCAACAGATATAGATGCAGTGTATTTGATGCCTTTGTGTTCATATTTGTGTTGTTGTTGCTCCACAAATCAGTGCATATTTAAAAAGCATCTTAAAACCCTTTTGATTCCCCTTGATGTTATACCTTGTTTATTGTGTGGTTTGTACAAAAGTCCACTTGAATTCTTGTCTCTTTTATCTCCCTCTCCAACTCTTTCATTTTCTTTCTTCCATAAAGCACTTTTGTTTTGGAAAGTGCTTCGTAAATAGTTTGTTTGTTAGTTGATAGAGCAGATATAGAAGAAATATCTCCCAGATGCTGTTGTGGGTGAGGCTGCTGCATGGGATGGAAATCCCCCCTCCACATCCTCTATTGTCAGAAGTGTTGAAGCCTGGTTGACCCAAAACAGAGCTAAAAGAGTTCATATTGGACATGTATTCATCGGGTTGATATAAACACAACTCTGTAACTATTGGATTTGTAAAAAAAGCAGCTATTTGCTAACAAGTTCAAAATATAAACTTAAAAAGTGATGACATGTCAATGTTGTGTTCGCAACCTGTTTCCATTGCCCCATAAATGGCCACAACAAGTTTGTTATTGAAGGTTTAACCATTGTTAAACTATAGCCATATTGTAGCTGCCACATGCAGATACTGTAGAACAAAATCATTTAAAAATATACTGCCGTTGGATGTTAAAGAAGGTAAAAGAGTGCAACAGGAATGAGTCCTAAAACCCGGTAATGAGTTAGTATTTTAACACTTCCTGTTCCCTCGACAATGGGTTTTTTAATTGGTTTTTAGTAAGATGCCTAAAATAAGGTCTGTGGTTAACACAAGCTTAAGAGATTTTAGCGTTTTGTTCTACGACGTTAAATACATCAATAAATACCCCGTGAATTTTTAACCCTTTTAGGTGTCTTAAAAAAGACAGTTGCTAACAAGTGGCTAAATGAGACTAAACATCATCACGCCGACTCGTCTGCCTTAACAGCCTCGTTGTTTATACTCACGCTCATACGACCGTGGTGTAGTTCGTTTATAGCCTAACGTTAGCTTTCTACTTCTGGCGATTGCATTCACACTTCAAAAATCATAAAAGTGGTGTTCATTTGTGAAGATTATCTTGCTGAACAAAACATTAAAGTATCCTAAACTAAGCTTTGCCACGGAGCTTATTTTCTGCAATAATCCAAAAGCCAATGAAAAAAAATCTCGTTGGCTTTTTTAGTTGGGCCTACAAAAATACGTCATCCCTGCAGCACTCTATCACAACCTCAGACTACAGGGCTTTTAGACTGGAAGAGTTTGTTAAAAGGAAGCTGCACATTTTATTTGAACTACAAGTTTGATAGCGCGTCCAGTTCGATGGTTGATGGTTGCTACCGGTTACGGAGAGCGAGAGAAGTAATGGAAGTTTTGTTTCTTGGTTATGAGTGAGGTTAAATTTGATAGTAACCATTGAGAAAGCGGGGAATCTACTGACTGGTTTGGGAATAAGTGTGAAGAATATGGAACAATCTGATTGGATAAAAAGCTAAAGAGAAAAAATGAATGTTTATTTATTTTAGTTAGGAATCCGGATACGGTGGCCTTTTTGTTGAACTTCCATTTTAGTGTCTTCTTGTAAAACGAAACAGAAATGAAATCTAAATATGCAGTTTTAAACGGCTACTGTCTTCTTAACTGTAATCTCATTTTCAGATGGAGGTTGTTTCTTAATGTTGCTTTTGAAAAATAACTAAGGCAAAGAAATGTCCTTCCTTGATAACCACGAGACAATTTGCTGCACAACGATGACTTGAGTATGCAGAAACTTTAAATTAGTATTTATCTCTCAACAACTTTGTGACCCGGGGGTATTTTTATTACTTATGGTATAAGTGTTTTTCTGCAACAGGACTCTGGGGTTTGACTTACTGCTGTCGCCTCAAAAATAGATTCACTGTAAGTTTAGTTGGAGGTGTCGGGAGGTCAGTGTTACACTGATACTAGTCTGGATATTTACTCTCCTGGTCCTGTTATTTTATTCTTTTATACACACTTCCTAATTCATGTGTTCTCATGTTGTTTACACCTAAAATCAGAAGGACAGTTTATTAAATTGAAACTGAATTCAATTTGGGTGCATGCTCATACTCATAAGCTTGATAAGATGCATGCTGTCGTATTTTTAGCTCCATTACGAGTGGTTTTAATTTTAGCGCCTCCAGACTGTGAGGTACTCCTGCAGTGATATGATGGGCGAAGAGAAAGCTGGACTCACCAGCGTTAAAATGACAGCATACTACAGTCAGAATCAAAATTGGCATTTTTTCACAGATAATCTGGTGAGTTTGCAATCCAAAAGAACCCCTGTATTAATATTTAATCGTTGCTGTGTGCACAAGCAGTTTAACAGTCTCATTCACCATCTTCGTTTACATTTTTACTTCAGTTACGGCCTGTGTTGTCGTTGTTTTGGATTTCGTCTGCATTATTATCTCCGACGTTGACTGTGTGTGAACGCCACTTGTTGGTGAGGACGGACAGCCTTCTGGTTGCATTCGCAGCCTTTAAGAATCCGTCAAATTCTATTTTAACATTACCGTGCTCATAACCTTTTCCTATTTGGTCTTTGCAGACAAACCAGGTTGTTAAACATGAATTTACTGACTTCCCCTCACTGCAGTAGAAACACAGCGTTCATGTTCGTTTGAATGGATTTGATTGGCCAATACAGGATTTTACCAGATGACACTGCCTCGTTTTGCATGGTGTCGCCGGCAGTGGTGGTACATTTACTAAAGCACCGTACTTACTTACTTGTGCTCTTACTTTACTTGAGTATTTCTATTTTATGCTACTTTATACTTCTACTCCACAACACTTCAGGAAGGAAATATTGTAATATGACTAAATGTATTCAACAGCTTTAGTTAGTGGTTAGTTTTCATATTCAAATTTGACATAGAAACAAGTTTATAAAGTGTTGTTATAGATTTAAGTACCCAACAGTATAGAAATAAGTTAAAATTAGGTAGCCTGCAGCTCAAAGATGACACGGCCAGAGTCGGAGATGACGAAGAAACAACAGCACTGGAAAATCCTCCTGCTTCCCTGAGTCACCGGTGTGGCGTCATTTTGCCTTCTCTGTGAGTTATGTAAACAAAGAACATATCGCTGACCGTATAACTACAGAGACTACAACAACCAAAGAAAACCGAGCTCAGCGAACAGTTTGGCGATTTCAGCCACGGTCGCGTTATCTCCACTTGAAAGTGATTGTGTGTCTACATCGCTTTGTACTGTAAAGTGGAGTTTACGCTCGCCGCAGTGTAAAGCATAATGACGTTGTGCCTCGTGAACTCTGAGAAACTGTAGCTGTTGTTGTAAAGTACCATCTCCTCCCATCTAGTGGATCTTCAATCATCTGTTGATCTTTACGAATCAAGACTCCATAATCTAACAATGGCATGTTTAAATCAAAAATCAAAACATGACCTTAAAATTAAAAGTCGAATCGAATCATGGATTTGGAGAATCATGATATCTCTAATAATATCACTCACGGGGGCAATTTCTTTGCATCTTGAAAGACCTTTAAACACTGGACTTTACCCCGGTGCAGTTTAGTCATATGGGAACGTCATTTTGTGGGAGACATCAGATCAAGGAGGAATATTGAGCCTGTTGTTTATTTGTTCTTAAAGCTGATAGTCATTGATTAAAATCACAACAATAATTCCAAGAAAGTTTAAACAAATGAATTCTCTGCTCAGAGAAAGTCTGTGGTTTGTTTACCTTTTTAAAGTTCAGCTTTCTAAGCTTTTTTTTTTCCTTCTAAGGCAACACTCTTTTAAGTGTCGGAGCTGTGTGGAACCCGATAGCAGGATGTTCTCATCATAATTAGCAGGCATCCAGGCTTTGAAAATGGAAATTACCACTTTCAGCTTCATGCCAGATCCTCTGATTGGAGTGGCTTTCCAAATTGTCCTTGAAAGGAGGAGAAGCTCTTCAGAAGCTTCGTGTGTTTGAAAGAAGCAGCTGCGAGTTTTCTACCCGTGGTTTTAGTTTTTACGAGGTATAAAAGAAATCCTTGTCTGTTGATTTTTGTAGCATGAGACCATGTACAACAATTTTAAAACAATGGCTCCAGAGCTGGCTTCAAGCTGGACAGGAAGTACAGAGCTATAACAATACAAGAACACACAGCTGTACACAGCCGAACGTAATAAATAGGAATTACACAAATATTTCTTAGTAAAACAAAGGCAGTTGTTTCATCTTAGTTCTTTGTAGCTGGTAGACACTTTAATATTCACAAGAGTTTTTCGTGATGTTATTTGCCCCGTTAGTCTCGAGGTCATGTCTTATGAAACTCAAGAAAACAATTTAGGTGCTTTTCAAAAAGATTTTTAGCAGATTGAGTTTGAATTTAATTGTTATCTCGAGATATTGAACAGGTTTCAAATCGTCTCAAGATGACAGAGTCGTGGTTTTGTGGAAATGTGACTTAATTTAACAATTTAGTTGTCTGATTATTTTCATCATGAAGCCCTTCCTCTTGGCCTTTTGAATAAATTCAATCAACTCTGTTCTTTTGACGTTTATGTAAGTCTGACTCGTCATTAAACTTGAACAGACTTTCTGAGTAAAATGAGACACTGGAAAACTCAATTATCTTGGGAAAAAAAAAGATATTTCCGTTGATCATGAGAAAATAGTTTGATCGTTTGAGATAACTTGTGATAAGGACCTTTTTAAAATGAATGAGCATCTCAGAATCACATTCAGTATATCTTGAGGTAATAAGAGTGAGTGGTGGTGACAGGAGGACAACAGATGTGGAAGTCCCGTTAATTAAATACTTAAGTCACGATCTCAAGATAACAGAGCACCCTCGTGTGTGCAACATCATGAACAGTTTAGTAACAAATTAAAAGGTTATTAAAGGACAAGGCTGCGGACGTTCTTTAGTTATTATCAAAACCAGCAACTTCCTGACTTCCCTAGATGCATCAGGTTTTGCCTACACAGACTACTTTTTAGTGGGATCAATTCATTGTTGGTTTTGGTCTTTTCACAGGATTTGTTTACATAGGACTTGCATTTATATAGCGCTTTTCTAGTCTTCCGACCACTCAAAGCACTTTACACTACATGTCAGTATTCACCCATTCACACACACATTCATACACTGATGGCAGAGGCTACTAAGGTGCCAACTTTGTCGATCAGGATCTAATCTAAATACTCATTCACACACCGATGGCTATGCCTTCGGGAGCAATTTGGGGTTAAGTGTCTTGCTCAAGGACACATCGACATGTGACCCGGAGCAGCCAGGGATCGAACCAACAACCTTCCGATTGGTGGACAACCAGCTCTACCCTCTGAGCCACAGCCGCCCGACATAAAGAGGAAAATACAGAATATCGTCAGATTTATCCTTTAAAATGTTGCAAATTGCTGTATATGAAGTAACAACCAGTCACGCCTTCTGATGAATGTAACACAAATAGTAAAACAAAACAAGACTATATAGTATGGATTTCTAGGATTGTCAGTGAGTGTCTACCACTGTGGTCTAATCCTCTGCTATCTCCACTGCCTGAGAAACACCGAATGAAAAACACTGGGCTAAAAATATCCACGTTAACTCGAGTACTTGGGCAGAGCTTGGGAAAGAGGCACTAATCAAACTGTGAGCACAAACATCAGGGTGGGAAAATGCCAAACTAACCAATCACTGCTGCGTTTTGATTCATCTGGTGAATTTGTTTAGTCTACCAGACACTGATCATGATTCACTGTTTTCAATGGCGGCTTCTCAGATGGTTCTGTGTAACAAACCATCTGACAGGAGTCATGTTAGACTGGTTCAACTCTTGTGGTTTGAGCACCATGAAGGTCAGACTGTCGCTCTGCCTCAGCTGACCACTTCTCTCTGTGGAGGAACCAAACCACGACTGCTTTTAGAAACACTTCCTGCATGTCACTGTGATGCCACAAAACCTTTTGGACCCAATTTTTCCTTTTTGGATCAAACAATGAACGTTTTTGTGTGCTACTGAAGAGAGTGAAGTTTAGTTTGTGGTTGAACTCAAACTTTCTCTGACGCCGTCTCAAGATTTTGAATGTGATGGCTGTGACAACGTCTCTGAGGACAAAGTGAGAGTGAGGGCTTGAACTCCAGTTTCAAAGTGGCTTCGCAGCACAGAGATCACCTCTGTTCACTGGTTCATAATGATAGAAACGTTGTGTTTAGCACTATGGAAAAGCACCTCTGCCCTATGAAGTCATATAAAGAGGCTGAACAGCACTGACATGTTCAGTTCACACGGCAGCCACACAAGATGAAAACAAGAAAGAAGAGATAACAACGGAACATAAAAATTAGAAACAATTTTTAAAAAGACAGGCAGGAATATATAAAGAAGACTAAAATTGGATTACAAAGATTGTTTTCACCTCGTGTGGTTGCAGTGGGAAAGGTCGGACGGTCCATTGGAGTCTGAACTAAAGAGCTAAAAAAGGACATTGATTATCCCTGTGGAGCCAGAGGTACATTACACAACTTGACAACCTAAACGTTAGTTGTTATTGCTTACAACTCTTCTATGAAGCATTAGTAAATGATTTTGTAATAAATTTAATAAGTAACATAACAGAAGAAGGGCAAGTAAAAGCCAAATTTTATGAAAGGAGTCTCTTTTTGCAATTTGTGTTAGATCACTCTGCAGATTGTCCTGGCGTTGGCTGCATGGCATCGATATGTTCAATTACGTTTCGTAATGCCTGGCAGTCATCAGATTGCCCCTCAGGAGTAATGAGCGGCCCAAATTTGAGAAGCTAACTGAATCAGCGCCTGATGGAAAACTGAATTAGAGCCCACAAACATGTATTTTCCACAGCAGCAGCTCTACAGTGATGAAGGTATGTTTGCAGGAGCTTTGGGAGACATTTCAAAGCCCTACGTACACCTTGTCATTACCCCGACGCTCTCCATCAAAGAGATGCTGAACTGGTATAATTTCCACCAGTGAAGGAAATAACATGATATACACATATTTCAGTTGTTTTTGGGCATAAAGCTGCCAACATCTGGTCTTGTTCTGTAGTTATGAGAATCAAACATCTGGAAACTCCAGTTGCTACTGTTGTGAAAGAGACAAATGGGTCACAGTCTTAAACAGAAATCTCTGGACCTGATATCTAGGTCAACTCGGAGAGACTTTTAGAGATGCAATAAGCTGGTTTATTTTACTTATTTGCTTGGCTAGAAAACAAAGAGCTGAAGTGATTAGAGGAAAAGGAAATGGGCAGAAAGAGACACAATTTGGAGATGGAAAACTCAGTTCTTTTCTTGTGCATT
This sequence comes from Sebastiscus tertius, assembly GCA_916701665.1. Lineage (NCBI taxonomy): Eukaryota > Metazoa > Chordata > Actinopteri > Perciformes > Sebastidae > Sebastiscus > Sebastiscus tertius. Next base: position 14,352 of record CAKAOH010040396.1, read on the forward strand.
TAAAAAGCAGCTTCAACAAAGGTTCAGTTTGTCATGTTGGGAAAACAGGCCTGGATAGTTTGTGTCTCACCACGGAGGGAAAACAAGGTGTTTTTAGTCCAAAATGCAGCATGACATCAGAGCTGGAAACTGACTAATTGGGGAAAACTCGATTTGTGAGAGCACTGCTTAGTTTCAGGGAGGAGGGGGGAGCAGCCGTGAAGCCTCGGACCGCCTCAGTATCAGCTGACTGGATGCTGCTGCTTCTGCTGCTGCTGCTGCTGCTGGGAGACAAACTGTGCAGCTCTGCAAACTGATGCTAACATCATTGTTTCCAGAAAGAAACATATAATGTTGCTATTCCAAGAATTCATTCATGTCCAGTCAGGTCATTTGGTTCTGTGGTCGTCCACGTTTGAATCTTTACTGGACGAAAAACCACAATGCAGTTCAGTTCAGTTTCACAACAGCAACAAAAGTTGTTACTGGCACGAGAGAATCTACCAAAATACTTTTACAATTGTAAGTGAGGGACAGGAACACAAAGTGAGATTTTTGTACTAAGAGGACTGAAACTTTGGAAGATGCCACTTGATTTGACAAACTCAGACTAGAGATGCACCGATACTGGATCAGATATCGGGCCGATACTGACTCAGATAGCTGGATCGGATATCGGTGACAGTGGGGCCCATCTATTAAATTCAATTTTATGTTTCTATACTATATATATTATACTGGAATTTGAATTTTTTGTTAGATTTAAAAGGTTCTGAAGATGTTTGTGCCAAGTTTTGGGTATACGATTTATTCTTTTAATAATAAATAAAAATTCAATATCTGTATATCTATGTATTATTACATTTTGTTTTACAATGTTAGAAAAGCAATGTTTAAAGGGAATGTTTGTAACTTTTTAAGCGTATAAATGTAGTGGGTCGGCACACATGCGCGCTCGCGTATGCGCGTTCGCGTGTAGCCGCTGCCTCTCCTCCTCTGCCTGTTTGCCTTCACTCAGACAGCGCGCGCGTTCTCGCTCAGCTCGCTCCACCTCTAAACGTGAACGCGCGCTAACTCCACACTGCAGAAGAGTTAGTTTAGCTCTGAGAATATCTAGTGAATGTACAGTGGACGTTTGTGCAGAAATAACTGCTGCAGCTCCTCCAGACCAACAGAGGTTTCCCGTGTCTTGTGAAGTGACGGTGCTCTGCAACGAGTTACGTTGTTGTCTCGTTACCGACCGAGTGCCGCTGACTTTCGTTGATTTCACGGCCACAGGTGTCGCTGTTAACAAGCATTTCTGAAAGTTACAAATAGTCCCTTTAAGTCAAGCCTGATGTTTCCTTAAACATAAAAGAATGATCCCAGTCACTTCCACACAGTGAGGCATACAGCTTATAACTTAAACACTGGTATCGGATCGGTACTCGGTATCGGCTGATACCCAAAGCCCTGGTATCGCTATCGGACTGAAAAAGTCGGATTGGTGCATCGTTACCTCGGACTACTGAAGCCTCAGATATCAGATGAACGATGGAAAGTGATTTGGCTCAGAACAAGGACTATGGATTTTGCTTCCATCTTTCAATGCACATGCAGTCTGGGCATATTGTATTAACAGAGACTTGTAAATGTGCACATTGATAAATGTAGAATATAAAACAGATGAGGCTTCAGGTGTGTTGTGGGAGTTGTGGTAGCCTGAACTGATCCTGTTGTCATCGGCCACATTTGTTTATGATTGTTCCGCTGTGGTGTGCACGAACCCACAAAATCAGTTTTTAGAAATTTCTGTGCACATTTTTTGAAGGGTGCTTGGTGTGAAACGGCATTCCCCCATTTCCCCAGTGACTTTATTAAATTCACTTTGTGACATTTTGTGACCTGGACACAGTTGGGAACAGGCAGGGAGTGTAGAGTAGAAGGGCCGTCTGGTGTGGAGAAAACAACGAGGCCTCACAAAACTTCTCGAAAACAGCGTTGCCACCAAACGGGCATAAAGCCTCATTGT
>CAKAOH010040396.1:16361-30567 GCA_916701665.1 Sebastiscus tertius
GCAGAAATAAATGCTGCAGCTCCTCCAGACCAACAGAGGTTTCCCGTGTCTTGTGAAGTGACGGGGCTCCACAGCGAGAAACGTTATCGTCTCCGACCGGGTGCCGGTGTCTCCCCTGTTCCTTCTGACCGCGGTCGGGAGGCTGAGGCAGGAAAAGCCAACACTAGGATCAGCATTGATTCATGGAGAGACCTTCGTCTGGTCAGCTAACATTACTGCCAAGCAGCTGAAATATAGAGTGATATTGTGCTTTTAGCTGACGTGTGTCGCCTCACTGTTTTGCGCTCTGCAACGAGTTACGTTGTTGTCTCGTTACCGACCGAGTGCCGCTGACTTTCGTTGATTTCACGGCCACAGGTGTCGCTGTTAACAAGCATTTCTGAAAGTTACAAATAGTCCCTTTAAGTCAAGCCTGATGTTTCCTTAAACATAAAAGAATGATCCCAGTCACTTCCACACAGTGAGGCATACAGCTTATAACTTAAACACTGGTATCGGATCGGTACTCGGTATCGGCTGATACCCAAAGCCCTGGTATCGCTATCGGACTGAAAAAGTCGGATTGGTGCATCGTTACCTCGGACTACTGAAGCCTCAGATATCAGATGAACGATGGAAAGTGATTTGGCTCAGAACAAGGACTATGGATTTTGCTTCCATCTTTCAATGCACATGCAGTCTGGGCATATTGTATTAACAGAGACTTGTAAATGTGCACATTGATAAATGTAGAATATAAAACAGATGAGGCTTCAGGTGTGTTGTGGGAGTTGTGGTAGCCTGAACTGATCCTGTTGTCATCGGCCACATTTGTTTATGATTGTTCCGCTGTGGTGTGCACGAACCCACAAAATCAGTTTTTAGAAATTTCTGTGCACATTTTTTGAAGGGTGCTTGGTGTGAAACGGCATTCCCCCATTTCCCCAGTGACTTTATTAAATTCACTTTGTGACATTTTGTGACCTGGACACAGTTGGGAACAGGCAGGGAGTGTAGAGTAGAAGGGCCGTCTGGTGTGGAGAAAACAACGAGGCCTCACAAAACTTCTCGAAAACAGCGTTGCCACCAAACGGGCATAAAGCCTCATTGTGGAGGCTGAATGTGCCTGATTGTGTTTGCTGGAGAATCTGGAAGGAAGAGGGAGGAGACGCAGGACGCATGTGATGTTTGAAGTCAACCTGACTGTTATAAAACAGAGATGATTTCTCTTTTTATCCGGATACAGCAGGACACGCGAGATGTTAGAGATGTGACGTCAGAGTGTGATTTATGTTGAAGAGATGGGAGACAGAAAGTCGCATATGTATGTTTGTATATGTGTATATATAGAGGCGAGAGAGTGTTACTGTGTGACACTTAAACACTCGAGTCTTTGGCTAAAAGTGAGAACACGTTATCTAATCATCAAATCATGTGATGTCGGCCTCTCTGCTGTTGTTGGCTGCAGGATGCCACAGTGTGTGTGTGTGTGTGTGTGTGTGTGTGTGCGTGTGCGTGTGCGTCACACTGGCTCTATTTGTTCAGCTCCAAGTTTTTGCTTGTCTTCTCTCCGGTGTTTTCCTGCTGCCTTCAGGAAGCAGCTTTCAGGACGGCCTGATGGGTTTCCTGGCAGGACCCCCCCCTCCACCACCATCACCGCCACCAGTTCCTATTGGGAGACAATGGGAGGTCTCCCACAGGGCATGAAGGGGTTGTGTGTGTGTGTGTGTGTGTGTGTGTGTGTGTGTGTGTGTGTGTGTGTGTGTGTGTGTGTGTGTGTGTGTGTGTGTGTGTGTGTGTGTGTGTGTGTGTGTGTGTGTGTGTGTGTTGTGAGGGGGATTTATTGGGGGAGTAGTGGGCTTCCCTTCAGGAAACTGCAGATTTATCCCAGCAGCAGAGAGGCCCTCCTACGTGTGTGTGCTTGTATTTCTATGTCTATTAGGCCTAAATGTCCTCACAAGGATAGAGAGATTAAGTTCTGGATTAACGGTTTTTAGGTTTAAGATTAACTGGGTCGAGAGTTGAAGTTTGTTGAAACGGACATTTGCGTCGAGATGCTGTTTCCAGTTTCAGAAAGCAACAAATGAGTCGAAGTCTTCAGTCTTTGGAAACAGCAGCGACAAAACAATCTGACCTCAAGGTCCGTTTAGGATCTGTTCTGGAGCTTTTTATCATATCACATGATTTTCGTTAGCAGTTGAGGATCATTTCGCCCAGTTGTCGTGGAATCGTCGATGTTCACATTTCCATTTTTCTGACCACTTCTCGTCCATGTCGGCTTAAAAGTAGTAAAAGTTTGTTCTTGACCTTTGGAAATGGAAAATCTCAACTCATGGTCCATTTATTAGCCGTTCTTCTGATGATAAAGAAGGTCATGTGATATGAGGCTGTCCGTCCTGGGAGAGGGATCCCTCGTCTGTTGCTCTTCCTGAGGTTTCTTCCATTTTTTTCCCTGTTAGAGTTTGTTTGGGGAGTTTTTCCTCATCTGAAACGAGGTTCGAAAAGGACAGACGGTGTCGTGCTGTACAGATTGTAAAGCACCCTGAGGAAAATTTGTGATATCGGGCTATATAATATATAATTGACTTGACGGTTACATTAAAGAAATTGAATATTGTTATAATCAGTAACTTGTTTATGGCTTCAATAACGTTGCTGATTGATCCATTGAATACTTTTTCCATTATTCAAATTGGTTTAATTTATACATTTTCAGAAAATTGTGAAGACTGCCCGTCACAATTTTCCAGTGCTCAAGCCAACTTCTTTGCTTGTTTTGACTGAACAATGGTTCAAATAATACCACAAAATACTTGATTTACTATAATTAAAAAATGTGACACTTTGCAGATGGAGCCAGCAAATATTTAGCACGTTTGCTTAAACAACTATATATCAGAATTGTTGCCAATGAAGTCTCCTTTGATCAATTTAATTTATTAATCGTTTCAGCTGGAAAACTGTTAAATTAGATTTGGAAAATGAACAGTGTTTAGTTTCAGGATGAGATTTGAATTTTATGATAAACTAAAAATGAAATGTCCTCACAAGTATAGTAATCCTAGTGTGTCATATGGGGTGGAGGCCTGTATTTGTGTTTTGTATCTCTGTTGCTATGAGTGAGTGTGTGTGTGTGTGTGTGTGTGTGTGTGTGTGTGTGTGTGTGTGTGTGTGTGTGTGTGTGTGTGTGTGTGTGTTTCTGTGTGCAGATTACTGAATGGGTTTTTCTCATGTAAAGCAGTCGGATAGTAAAAGTTGCTGTCAGTGAGAGAGGATGTCGGCTTTTACCCTGTCCTCGTTTGTCAGATTGACTACTCTTCTCGGGAAAAGGGTGGCGCGTGGGGGGATGAGGTCACTTTCAAAACATGGCCCCCGAGCCTCCAACCAGCACAACATTTCCTCTTCCACGGAACGCAGGACAACTCACTGTTCTCTTCCTCTTGAGTCTGCTCTGGGACGACGTGGTGCTTCTCCACTCGTCACATGTTCCTACTGAACCAGAGGGGGAAAGCCATATCAATAACTTACTGTTCTGTATTTGACATTTTAAAGGACACACTTTTGACGGACAAAGTCGACCAAGTTATTTTTTAAAGAAATAAATGTGCGTGTTCTCCTAAATCTGCTTTCTATATCCCAACTGCCCCGACTGCTTGAATTTCAGTTTATTACATCCTGGGTCTTATATTCGTAGATTTGGCCATGATTTCTATCAGGGATGATAAAACTGTACTTACTCAATTTAATTGTTGAGATCTGCAACAACACAATAACGTCCAGCAGCGGGGGGGAAAAGCATGAGTGGTCATACAGTCAAACAGGTTGTAAACATCCATTACAGTTTAAAGAGTTTACTAGACTTGCAGAGTCGTGCGGGCTCAGTTTTACTGTGTGTTACAGACGTTTCAGGTATCACTTTATGATAAAACTTGAAATAGCGTTTAGATATTTTGGCTGAACTGTTGGCTTGTCTACAACCCGTAAAATCATCTGACTGCTCGTTTTTCTTTCCGGGATTCCCAGAGTTCAACAAGTAGTTTGGTGAGTACAATGTTATCTACTCGAAGAGATGCTCACAATTAAAACAAGGTAACGCTTCAGTTTAGGGGTTTCTTATTTTCTAATATTTTTTTTTTTGCTTCAAGTTAAAATGTCCTCATCAGACAAGCCAACTTCTCCATGTCCAGCTGCCTTTCTGTGCACTAATTAAAAGAGGTTACTATAGAAATTGGAATTCATTAATTGGAATTGGATCGATTGAACATGGTCTCGATTTTCTCTGTAATTCTGGTGCCTTCAAATGAAACTCCTGAGCTCGTGTTTACAACATGGGAAGTCGTGTACATGATATGCTTGGCGTTCAAGTGGTGAGAAGACTGCCTCTAAGCAACATCAATATCAACTTTACTGTCGGCGTCTAGAAGCCACAGAGGCTAACAATATAGCCAGCCAGCAAGTGGGTAACATAATGCAGGAAATGCGAAGGCATAACGACAGAGGAAAAACATGAGACTGTTGGGAATATCAACATTTTCCTCAGACATATTATAAAATTATGAAGAAAAACAATATACGACTAAAACTAAAATATATTAACGGTTATATTATTATATATATATTATATATATACTGTATATATATTATATTATACTTTTTATGCACCGAAAAATGAACTCTCATGGCCTCCGCCATTTCTGACAACATCAACAAACACGTCACAACTCGTGAACTCTGAGCTTTCAGAACCTTTCCACTTACAAGGTCATGAATACGACATGAGAGGGGCGTTCATGTGGACTCTTCTCGTGAACAAAGTAAACGCAACCCCATGTGAAGGCACCATTAGTACCAAAGTTCGCGTTCTTTCCAGGAAACTTTCTGGACATTTTGGAAGCATAAAATAACTTATCCTTCTACAGATGAATATAGATGTAGAGCCTTTTTGGATCATAATGAACAAACTACAATATGTGTTCTTTTCTATAATATTCATCATTTTCATCTGAGTATTTATTCCACCTCGTTTCACAAAGTCCTGACTTTATTTTACACTTTTTTAGTTGCTGATGGCGCTGGCAGATATCGAGGAGTATTGTGTTGCTGCAATGTGAAGAAATGCGACTGTAGTGTTGACTGTGAGCTGCTGCAGTTTAAAGTTGATTGCAGTGTTGCATTTAAATTGAAGAATGTCATGTAATTTGCAGCCATGGAAATACAGACGTCGTCTAAGGCGGTTTAGTGAGTCTGAAGAACAATGAAGTCTATCTGTTCACAATAAAAACACAGTTAGGTGTTTACTAGATTAAGGTGGTATGTCCACAATCTGTTGACGGAAATTTGCAGCTGTGAACATCGTCTTTGTCTGACTGCAGTATCATGTGACTCTGTGTGTGAAACAGGGATCCCACGCATCCATGAAAACCGGGAAAACAGTAGATGCTGTCACCATGTACATAAAGTCTGAGTAAAAAGTTAACTGTTTTGTGCAATCAGAGCAGTGGGATCTGGATTTGCATTTATCACAGTATCCCTGTAACATCCAGCATCATAGCACTACTTTGAGAGGATACATCCATCAATAGTGTTTTTGAGAATTGATACAGTATCACAAAACACAATATTGTGATACTCGATATATTCTATATTTTCTTACACCCCTGTTCATTAGCGTATGTCACGATCACTGTTTGTCATACCAGCTAGATCAACACTGAAAATATCCTGGAAAACGATCTCTAGAAAAGCCTGGGAAACCTGACAAGTTTGCACGGTGTAGCTGTTGCTGTGCGCCCTCGCGTACACGCGTTTATGGGCATTTTTGTTATTTTGTTTTTGGCTTGTGCAAGTGTCATTATGAGCATTGGCACTCAGTGGTGAGAGAGAGACTCGACAGCGTGGCTCTCAGCTGGTCAGGACTCGGGGGGTGTAGAAAGAAGGAATGCAGCTTCTCCCTGAGGTCTGTAATTTGCTGTCTGTCATCAAATCAGAGAGAAAAACAGCAACACTTGAGAGGAGTGTGTGTGGTGGGTGAGAAAAGAGGAGGAGAAATGAGTCATGTGAGGAGGGAAGAGATGAAGAGAACGGAGGAAAGAGTAGATGTGGGGAGGAGGAGAGACTTGACTATCGGGTGAATTTAGTTTGTTAAACAATCTAATTAACTTTGCAACACTGCAATTCAGTTTCATGAATAATGCTCTATAGAAATGGATTCTTCTCAACACTTGCAGCAGCCATCTTTCTGGTTGCTGCTGATTGATTAAAGTGCATAACTGTGTCTTCGAACAGTCTAAGAAAAGTTTATGATACTATGTCATGAAAATAATGGTGTGGATGTCGCCACTCCAGTTTAGTGCTGTTAAACCAGCAATTCATCCTTTAGTACTATACTTGTATATGGACTCGATTAGTTGGCATATTTATCGGGTTGTGTCTACCCACAAGTTGCCAAAACTTGCAAAAACTCTCACAAGACTCGCTGCCGGACGACCTATACTAACCTTAACCATTCAAGGTCAATGCCTAACCTTAACTGTTAAAGGTCGATGCCATACAGCTTTTAGTAGAACATAAAGGGAAGGGGGGAAACAACTTTAGATTACCACATTTTTATACAATCTGTACTTGGTTTTTACATAAGTAGCAGTGCAATCCAACCTACCTATTGCAAATTAAACACATCTGATCATGTGCAGAAAAACAGTTGGAGCTTAAGTTGCATAAACTGAAGCCAGATTTGTTTCAACTTCTAAATCTCCTCTAATTCCAGCCAGGCAAGATTACATGCTGCTAAAATTGCCCAATAAACAAACCATCTTTGAGTCATGTGACTTGTTTATAACCTCTGGTTAGCTTGTATTTGATCCTAAACAAACTCGAAGTACAGTAAACTACCTCCCTCTGGTTCGGACCAAAGCAAACCAACGAGGTGAGGTCACATCAATGAAAACCTTTTTGTATAACTTGTCTGATTGGCTTGGACGCTGCAGCATCATGTTTACTGTGTTTTGATTTGAGAGTAGAATAGAATAGACTGTATATAAAGATGGATGACATGACAGCTCCCCAAAAGTGAAGCCAAAACATCTGGATCGCCCCCTGGTGGCTGGCTGCAGTATAGGTCATTTATCCCGCCTCCTCCATGTTAGTGGATGGACATGGGCCAAACTAAAAAGTCAAAGTACACGTCAAATAATTTTTTTCCCAAAGATGGTTTCTGTCATTTTAGGTAGTTCTTATTACACGGATTTATGTTGAAGTTGTCATTTGTCTGATAAGTTTGGTTTTAATTAGTTATTTGATGCTATAAAAAGCAGTTGCACAGCCGAAGGCGGGAAAGGGAGAAGATGTAACTTTAACCGTCACAAGTCTGTGTAATAGAACGTGTGTCAATTTGATCAGTTTCAATTTGAAACAGCTACCGTAGTGCTAACGTAGCAGCTACGTTGCTCACTCTGCGGCCGTGCTCGGCTCGTGATTGGCCTGGGTGGGTGTATGGGCGGGACCTTGATACAGCCCCCCGATCACTACTGTGCAGACTCTGGCTCTAAATGACGTCAAAATCAAGATAGCAGCTCCCGTATCCGGGATATTGTGGCTTCACTTTTGTACAGTGGGAGGCAGTGGAGACGCGTCGTCCATCTTTATATACAGTCTATGGAAGAAACTGACAGAAACACTGAGCAGAAACGCCGTTATCAGTTAGATAAGATTCTTTTTCTATCCACTGCGTATTTACAGTATTTTAAATCATCCACTGTCCGTAATAACCCCATAATATAATCTGTGATAGTTAGTCCTCTGTCTGTCTGAATGTTGTGGTCTCTACTCTGACAATAAACGGTCTGTCTGCTGCGGTCTGAGCTGACAGATGATGTGTGTGTGTTTATAGGTTATCAGTAGTCAGTCAGCTAGAAGGACGACCGACGTGTTGCAACAGCATGTGGTAGGAATGTGCCCGAGGCTGCTGGAAAACACATCTGTGTGTGTGTGAAACAAAAATGAATGACTGCATGTATGTGAGGTTTATGTGTAGGTGCGGGGGGGTACAATTTACTGTATCTGAGACGCTCTTTGAAATATGAAAACACGTACCTGTGATTTTGTGTTGCACAAACGTTTCTGTGTTTTAAAAACTGTTTTACACCCAAAACACACCGTCTTTATACGACCCACATGGACAGCAACACCTATAATTTCCTTAGTAAACCCACACACACCTGTGATAATGAGGTTTGTGGCGGCGCAGGTGGATGCACACCTTGTCACAGTTTACGCCAGTGTCCTGTTGTCCAGAGTCGAGGCTTTATCCTACTTGCTCTCTTCTCTAACATCCCCTCTTGTCACGTGACAGCACATCCTCTCTGGTCTTGTACATGTTTCTTTTCGTCCAATGTTGAGATGAAATATACTTGGATTTCTGCAAAAGATAGAAAAATAACATAAAAAGCACCGTCTGGTTAGCAACAGCTGGAACAATTGAAGCTTTGTTTAACAAATCAAATGATTCAAAGTCTCCAAATGAAGGGCAGAACTCCAGATTCACTCTGTGTGGTATTTACACACAGGTGACAAATTGATACACATCGTCGGAGACCTAGCCAAGACAGGGTCAAATAGCAGCATCCAACACACACACAAGACAACAACAATGACTCATGGCAGCAACAATACAAAATACACCATACAGTGCATTAACAGGGCAGCATGTTGGTCATGTGTTTGTTATTTAATTGAAGCAACTGCAGTGACCACTTCCTTTATAAGTTTAAAATCAGTTAAAGAGATAAGAGTCTCAAGTTTAAGCTTGGCCTGCAGATCGTTGCAGGACCAGGACCGTAGTGGATCAGGCTCGTTTTGCCAGCTGATAGAAGCCATTTATGTGACCTAAGATTATAGCTGTTTTGGAGAACTACAAACTTCCATCTTAAGTAAGTAGGATATTTGCCAGAGATGATCTTATAGACTAAAATGTACCAGTGTTGTAATCTCCGGAGTGAGGGGTGACCATCCTACCATGCTGTATGAGGTACAATGATGGGTCCTGAAGCCAGAATTAGTGACCTACCTCAGGGCTGAGTGATATAAGGGGTTAAGTTTAAACAAGGTGGACAGTGAGGAAAACCTGTGAATAGAATCACCAACATCAATCTGAGTCAAGAAAAGGCCAGCAACTAAGCGTGTCCTTGATGCCGTGGAAAAACAGGACTTTAGCCTGTACAGAAAACCCAGTGTGAAATTTAATTTCTTTGCAAGATGGTCAATATGGCAATATGCTGCACTGTGGTATGTTTGTGATGGTGGATGTCTCTCTCTCTCTCTCTCTCTCTCTCTCTCAGGGCTGAGTGGAACAGGAAGGAGGGAACCAGCCTGAACTCCAGCTGCATGAATCGCTCACTGAGCGGCTGAGAGGTAAACTCAAATTCTACTGTTCTAAAATTACAACCTGTCATATTTAAAAGAGACTGTAAATTGTAAACAATGCAGAAGTAGTAGAGGTTGCAAACCGGACACAAAACAAGCCCATTTAACCATCGATGACAGAAGAATGGAGAGATGTCTTCAGGAATTTCTTTCAATTGGGCAAATTTAATTTTTTCTTTTATGTCGGCTAATATTGGTCTCATGTTGTTCAGTGATGAAGACAAGCATTCACACGTTTTGCGAATATCGGACATGATGCCAACAGCGGAAACGGCTGATCAGTCATGTGAGTTAAATGTTCACTGCGTCAGAATTTATTGGCGAAGGCGTTTCCCCAAACCATTTAGCGCATGAACTCTTTTTCAACAAAGACAAAAATCTCCAAAAATCACCTCAAGTAAAGGAAGTTTTATTTGTTTTTTGCCGTTTCCATACAGCTGTTCTAATGTAATACTGCGCATAAAATCCATGAATGGTAACAGGGCTGCTGTTAACATGGCTGAACGAAGAAAAGCCCTCAACTTGTTTATTCTATTGAGACATTTTGAACAGTCTTGTCTTTTAAAGATGATGAATAACAGAAAACAATTAGCGGATGTTTATGTATTAATTAAAAAACTAAACTAAAATATAAAAAAAAAAATGTAAAATTAGATTTTTTAATTTTGGAGTATTCTCATATTTTATTTTATTTTGCATTGTTGTTTTTCAATGATGTGTTCAGTCCCCGTAGAGTTCCTTTGGCTCATGTGTCTGAATAAATAGACATTATGCTTTATGACAGATTTCCCAGTGCAGCAGTATGTATGTCAGGTCTCAGCAGCCTCGTGCTGAGAACAATCCTGTGGTTTCTCAGTGCAGTTGGATGCTGTGATGCTTCCATTAATGGAGCTGCTGTCTTGTGGGTTTTGGACACTGTTCAACTCTTTGTTGTTGACTTTGTTCTGAGGTGTTTCCCCTGACTGCCAACTGCACTGTGTGCCAGAAGTTTCTATACATACTATACACTAGCACACAGACATACATTTGAATTTTAGGCATGTATCTTGCACTTTTAGTGACTTCAAGTGACTCTTATTGTTAAGAAGGTCTACTGCAGAGATCCCCCGAAAGCTCCAGCAACTTCTAGTAAAGAGGCCGAGAGCTTGAAAGTTGAAAACACACACGCACACACGTACACACACTCTCTGAGATACGGATGATGTCAAGCTCAACCTACTTCAACACCTCTAAAGACCAAAAGCAAACAATCCATTTAACAGAAACCTCTTTATCTCTGAAAGAAAGGAATTCACCTCCTTTTGAATTCAGTCACGTGTGTTAACGTGCCAGAAGAAAACACATAAACTTCTTTAGAGGTTTCTGCACTTTGTAGTGAGTTTACAAGTCCTATAAAGAAGCATCTATGTCCGCCAGTAAACCGAGAGCAAGGAGCCACTTGTTTGTTGTGTGTCTCCTATTAAAGAAACATGCTGATGTTAACATTTAGAGAATGTGAGTTTGATGCTTACAGAATAAATCTGAAGCACTTTTTAACCGTCAGCAGGTAACAAATGACGGACTTGTGCCCACTACTGTGCAGTGTTTTTAGAAATGACACCCTTTCCCTCCCTCTTGGTCTTAACCACATTCATGCACTCATGTCACTGTTTGTTTTCTTTAGCCAGGTGTTGATTTGAAGCTGTGTGTGCTGAAAGGTCCCAGTCCTGAAAAATGACTCAGTCGGTGCAAGTTAACCCAAAGCTGCCCGGTAAGAAACTGCATGAAGATGACATTTTCTTTTTGTATTTCCACCTCATATTTCCACTCAATTTCTTTTGTGACTATGTGAACATATTTAGGTTTCTCTTTGAGATGCAGTAGAATTCAAATTTAATTTATTGTTGTCATGATTCAAGTGATTTGTTTTGACCTGCCCGTAGCATGTTTGTGGAGTTTACCACATCGAGATGGTTCAGATGGTTCAGATGGAATCACAATGCTGTTAAACAGCAGGAAACTAAATATATTTGAAATTGTTTGATGTCTCTGATGACACACTGTCATTTTATAGTGTATTGTCTATAATAGGTATACTCCATCAACACTTGGCACATACATGTTTATATTGGCTGGCAGATGGATAGATGGATAGATGGATAGATGGATAGATAGATGTACTTTATTGATCCCAAATTGGGAAATCCTTGTGTTACAGCAGCATGTTATTCAGGCATTGTACAGGAATAGTAAATACACAGTTAATATACATATCAACACCAGAGATGATATCTATAGTATACACAATATAAAGAATATATTAGAATACACTACAAATACACCAAACTACTACAGCTAACAAATAAAATATAAATATAAAATAATATACTATATACATTAGCAAAGTGTGCAATTTTGTTTTAAATAAAAATGAAATGAAGTAGTATACTGATGTGTAAGGTAATTGAAGGAGCTAAACTGGAGAGTGGTTGTGACAGAAGCTATAAAGCTGATAGTTCTCGGTTAGATAGAGGTGAGGTGTTGTAGAGATGTTGCTGCTTTGGGCAGGAAAGATTTCCTGTATCGGTCCTTGTGACAGCGAAGATGAATCAGTCTATTAGAGAAAGAACTCTGCTGTCTGTCCACTTGGTTGTGGAGAGGCTGGACAGGATTATCCATGATGGACATCAGTTTGTTCAGTGTCCTCATCTCCATTGCAACTTCAAAAGTGTCTGGTTTGCAGACATGAGTACCATTACCTGTAAACTCGTAGCCATGGATGTAAACAATGTAGGATTTAAAATATTCCCCACAAAAAAAAGGGCATTGTAAGTGTTTTATGAGACAGGAAACACATTTAACACATTTGTTAGACGTCGAGGATCCACACATTTTGGTGAAAAACACTGAATGTATGTTTACAAAGAAGCTCCACAGGCCATCTTTAAGTACCAATGATGTAGTCGTATTGTCCACTCACGTGTCCTTTTCCCTTCAGATCTGGGCTCTCCATTCATCTACTCAGGTCAGGAGGAGTCTGACCAGCCGGGCTCCTACTCTGTCCAGACTCCGTATGGTTTCCAGCTGGATCTGGACTTCCTCAAATATGTAGAAGAGATAGAAAGTGGGCACAATGTCCGCCGGGCACCCGTCGGCTCCCGACGAACTGGCCGAGGGGTCAAACTCTCCCAGAGGAGTGCAGGGGGACGTACCAGTGGCTGGACATCCACAGAGTCTCTGGCGTCTCCGGCCAGTGAGGATGGCAGAGCTCCTCCGCCGCCGCCACCACGCAACCGCCTTGGGTCAGCTCCCTGCGAAGAACTCTGTCTTTCCCCTGTGACACTCCTCAGTGTTCCTCCCCTGTCTGCCGGAGCCAAAGTGCCACCTCCTCCACCGCAGCGCAACCCCAGAGTGGAGCGGACTCTTCTGGAAACCAGCCGGCGGCTACAACAGGAACAGACCCACCAGCACCAGAACGGTGGGCGCTTCCAGCTCGCAGATCCTCCCAAGCAGGTCCTACCCTCTCCGTCCACTCAGCCTCTGCCGAGTAGCTGGATTAAACCCAGTCCTCAGACCTCTGGGCGCAGCACTCCAGCTGTTGGTACCACAATGACCCCAATCCCACCCAGCCAGCTGCAGACGGTTAGAGAGCAGATGGCTACAGCCTTGAAACAGCTGAAGGAGATGGAAGAGAGGGTAAAGGGTGTTCCCGCGCTTGAGAAAGAGGTTGCCAAGCTTCGTGCAGAGAAAGACATGCTCGTGTTAGCACTGCAGGAAAAAAAAGTAGCCACGGAGGCGGCCCAGCAGAAGCAACAGTCCACAGAGTCTTCCACCCAAACCACAGAGATCCTTCAAACTGACCACAGTATCCACAGTCGATTGACTGCACCATCCTCACCTGGACATAAAGGCCTCGGGAAGTCTGGTGAGATGAAAAGGCTGACTGAGAAATTTGAGGGGAAGGAAGAGAAAGCTACAGAACTTTCATCAAAAGTTTTAGTAAAAGCTCCAGAAAAAGTTGTTAAGAAGAAATCAGTGGCTGTTGGGGGCGACGTGCCAATGGACAATGTTGTTTTCTACTACAGCCAGGGTGTGAAGGATGCCTCTGAGGGCACCGAGGTAAATGTTTTTGATAAAGGCACAGGAACAGAGGCCCCTCTGGTTCACGAGGAGGGAGTTCAGGCCAGTGTGGAGACAAAAGAGGCTGAAGTTTGGGTTATGGAGTCACTACTTGGGCTGACCAGCGAAGCACAGCGGGAGATCGACACCTTACAGGACACCATTAAATTCCAGCAGGAGTCCATTGTGGCTCTAGAAGACCGGTTGAGTGAAGCCGCCAAAGACATGGGCATCCTTAAAGCCCAGATGGAGGAGAAAACGTCCAAAGTCACATTTGAGAAGGGGGTTCTTGCAAAACCAGAAATGACAAATGCCCAGGTAGAGACATCGACTGCTGTATTAAAACATGCTGCAGTTTCGTGCCGTCCTGAGGTGAACGATGCATGCGTGGGTGAGAACTTAACAGCAGATCAGATCGATCAGTTCACCCAGACTGATGCTGTAGTGGAAACAGCAGAAGCAGCTCCTGTTGTGGTGAGCACTGGGTGCCAATGGGAGAACTTATTTGAGGAAAAGATTGAGCAAAAGGTTACAGTAAAGAAGAGACAGTTGACCATCGCTTACAAGGTCTCACCAGATGAGGAGATCGTCAGTACGGCGGAGAAGAAAGAGGAAGACCAAGGAGAGAAGACTGCAGCCAGCATCACAAAGACAGGTGAGAACTTACAGGTATTTGGCTTCACAGTAGGTTTAGACTTCCTTTGGGTCA
>CAKAOH010040397.1:0-12744 GCA_916701665.1 Sebastiscus tertius
TAGGTGGAGGCTTCAGATAAACCCAGTGGATTTTTTTGCCTCTGTATATTTTTTCACTGTAGTTTTTTATGATTATTCATTCATTTTATATATCTATATTTCTTTATTATTAATTATTATTATTATTATTAATTGATTATAATTATATTTTTATTTTTTAGATTATTTATTTTTTGTTATGTTGTATAGTCTTAAATTGTGCAAAACAAATAAATCATGATGATGATTATTATTATTAATAATTAATTCTACCTCATTTTTATTTTGTATGTTTCTTATTTATTTATTTATTGTTTAATTATTATTATTAATTGATTATAATTATACATTTTTATTATTATTAAATATATAATATATATAAATATATTAAATATTATATTAAATATTATATTAAATATATTATTATTATTATTATTATTATTATATATTTTTTGTTATGTTGTATAGTCTTAAATTGTGCAAAAACAAATAAACAAACAAAAGCAAAATATGTCAGTGTGTTAGATTTATGGTGCAAAAAAAAAAACACCTCGATTGCATAAGATTGCATAAGATTGCATGTGATTCATCTCCTCATTAATGAGATTAGGTACATTTAAAATTGAAGGAAAACACACATTGACACACACATTGACACAAAAACCTCACCAACCTGCTCTTTGCGTTTCTGCCAGCGGCCACACGGGCTCTCCTCCAGGATCTCACTCTCATCCTCACTCTCCTCCTCTTTCCCTTCAGATCCTGATTTCCTCTCCGGGACGGACATCGTCATTTTTAACGACGAATATGTCCAGATTTCCAAACCAAACCCACTAAAAGTCCTTCTTCTTCTCCAGCAGCAGCAGCTCCCTCTCTTTCTCCCTTGTTGTGTGCGCAATGGAGAAGGAGAAGAAGAAGAAAAACCCTCCTAGACGACACCAGACGCTCAAAACATCCTGCAGAGAATAAACTAGACGCTCCTCAGTGTCTCCTCACTGTGCAACACTGCAAGGTCTCTGTGCTGAGCAGGGTGGAGAAATAGACCCCCAGACTTCATGCGCCCTGTATGCAAAACAGGGTTGGTTGGTTGCGAAATGAGGTTGTTTTTTTTTTTTCTCAGCTGCTGTCTGCTCACCGTGAAGCACCGAGAGAGCTCCAAGCAATCCACTGCGTTCATCAAATCCACCCTTTAGATTCAGATATCCGTCTGTTTTTTTTCCACCATCTTCTCCACAGTGTCAGTGTGTTTTGTTCGGATCTGAAGCAGCGAGCTCCTGCAGACAGACAGACACAGACAGACACGGTGCGGTGCGCAGAGGGATGGAGCGCAATTACCGTAAACACACCAGCAGGTGCGCACGGTGTTTTTAGGTTAGAAAACTGAGCCTGTTTGGAAGCAAAAACCTTATATAAGGACGACCACCACCACCTCAGGCTGAAGCAAGTCAAAGTCAAAGATATATGCAATTTAATTAAGTTAAATTACATTTTTTAATTTTATTTAATTGTGTTCATTTATTTATTTGTATATATTTATATTTATTTATTATTATTATCATAATGATGATGATTATTATTATAAATAAATTAATTATAATTATAATTTTTTATGTTTCTTTTTTCTTTATTTCTTTATTCTTTAATTTATATTTATATTTCTTTATTATAAATTATTATTATTATTATTTAATTATATTTATCAAATTTGATTTTTTAATATTATTTTTTATTATTATTTTTATTTTCATCCTTTTTTTTACTCCCTTGTTTCTGAGTGTCTGGAAGATGATGCAAAAACCCTATATGGACAAGACCACCACCATCTCAATCTGAAGCAAATCAAACTTTTTGAATGGGGGGCCAGGGCAAAGAAAGATACATGCAATTTAATTCATTTTTTTGTATTTTATTTAATTGTTTTCATATTATTTATTTATTTTTACATTCTGCTGGTGTGTGAATTTATTTTATTAATTATTTTATTTTATATATATATATTTCCCCCTCCCTTGTTTCTGAATACTTTGTTTAGGTTGTTGTGATAATTATTTTTAAGGGAACAATAAAAACCATGATTCAAGAAGAATGATATATGCAATTTATAGTTTGTTAGATTTTATTTTACATTATATATTTTTTTGTCATGGCATGTCCAGGTCCCATGTTGGTTTGATTTATGTTCTTTGTTTTGGTTTTCTTCTTTTCTGTTTTGTGAATATTCGGACAGGTGTGGTTATTTATTACAACATAAACTCAAACCAACAAAATCTGGTTTCAAACCCAGAGCACTGCAACAGTCAGTCACAATGCCCTCAATCCAGAAGAGCACCTTAATAAGGAGAGTCTGTGGTCTAAGAGGCTTTTACGCTGAGCAAACCTACACTGCACAAATAAAAAACCCGGATAATAAATTCATAGCCTTACATACATTTAAACAATGTAGTTTACATATAAATAATGAATAAATTCATAGAAAAAAAAAGCCTTTTATAATAAGATTGCCCAGGCCCTCACAGATCCACTGCATCATCACCATTTGATTTAAGAAAAAGTTAATTTTATTTCCCTAAATAAAGCCACAAACTAATTTTAATTTAATTTTAACATAGAAAACTTGGAGCCACGGTCGTATTAATAATTGCTGTGTGAACTGTACTCAATAGGGTCTTGGAGACGATATACAAAATGCACAAAAGGCAGGAGGTGGGTGGGTATTGGGGGGATCAGTAGGGACCCAACGGTAAATATTTAGCCATGAGGAATATTTTAAAATGACTGCACATCATTGCAACTATTTTAGAAGAGAAAGATTGAAACATGAATATGAGGTGTTTATAGGGACCTTTCTGAGAAGTTAAAGATTTGGTATTGTTGAGAGTCTCCCATCGTCTCTGTCCTGTTTTATGTCCTTTACCCATCAGGGCTACTTTATGATTAATTACATGTTGGCCACCTGAGGAAAAAGTTGTAACTAAAGCAAAGGTATCAGAGTCCTGGAGATGTTTTTACTGTAATGTAACCATAGACAGGTATATATGCATGCAAGGCGAGGCATATGTGGATACAGAGACTACAGTAGGATTAGTGTGACATCTTGTGGTGTCTTGTTGCACTTGCAATAATTTCTTTCATTCCTATAACTCAAGTTCCTCCTTCGCACAATACAGTATATGTTAAAGCAATTAATTTAAAGAGTTTCAATTCTGTTTTTAAGACCCGTAGACTTGACCCGACCACCACCACGACCTCAATCTGAAGCAAGTCAAAGTCAAAGATATATGCAATTTACATACATTTTTATACATTTTTGAATTTTATTGAATTGTGTTAATTTATTTATTTGTGTATATTTATATTTCTTTATAATTAATTATTATTATTATTTTATTATATTTATAAATTTTTATTTTTTATATTATTTATTTATTATTTATATATATTTATTATTTATTATTATTTTATTATCATCATTTATATTTTTATTTTATGTTTTTTATTTGTTAATTTATTTACAATATAACATATTTATATTTCTTTATTATTAATTATGATTATTATTATTATCATAATTTTTTTTCTCCGTCCTTGTTTTTCGTAGACTTGGAGTTACATCCTGATTGTTTTATAATGTACACAGACAAAAGTTTGAATAGCAAAACTGTCCAAAAACATTCATATATATTTTTTATGCATGCAGAGTATAACCTTTATTCTCAGGTCCCTTAATCTCTTACAGTGTCAGCAATTCTTGCTTTAGTTTGGTACCAAATACTTAATAAAACAAGTAGTTTACAACCTGATTAATTCAACACAATACCAATCAAATCATAACAATAAATATATCTTTTAAACCTTATGACACTAATATGGTTGATGTCAGTGTATGCACATAAAATATTGTCACTGTGGACATCTGGCTCTTGCAGAGAAATATAAAGTAAAGTAAATTTCACACGTAATTATACAATTGATAAGCAAACAACTTCAGTTAATATTCTTCATCTAGTTGCATGCAACAAGAAAACATGTTGTGTGGTACACAAGTTCAGATATGTGTATTTCTTTGCATAAGAGATAAATGAATGTCTGTCAGTGAAGCACAGACGATTTTTTTTCTGTTTTAGATTTATTTTAGTTTATCAGAATGTTTCTAAAATCATATTGTTTATTAAGGAGCAAAGAGTAACAGCTAGCCACTCATTTTGTTTCAGTGAAGTCCACTCATTTTCTCCAATTTACTTCTTTATTCTTCTTCTACTTCCCCCTTTTTTCTAGACTACTTTTGCACCTAGCTAGTCCCACATACGGTCACTTTTCACTCTCCCAAATTAAAAAAAACTCAAATCTCTATGAATTTTGATTTTAACCATCAGAGTATGTATTACATATAAACAGGTACACAAAATGACATATAGTTGTTAAGATTTTAATCTGTAACATGCTTATTTGTTATGGTTTTCATCACTTCTTCTTATTAAATGTCCTTATTGCAACATTATAATGTTAATTGTATACATTTTCCTTTTTTAATTTAACATTTAAATACATTTTCATCAAGCTTTGTGCATCATTGTAAATATTGATTTAAAAACATTTTCTAAAAAATAGGGAATTTCATTATTTTCTCTACACCCTGAAAATTTTAGACGGTAACCATAGATGTCTGTCTTCATACACAAAAAATATAAAATATGTTGTGTTTTAGGACAGATATTGCAATTGTAATGTCTAATGTCCTTACTGTGGCATATATATATATATATATATATATAAAATCTAATATTTTTATTTCTTTATTTTTTTTAAATGGTCGCAAGCAGCTCTCTTCCACCAGGAAACGACATTTGGTGTAGCTCTATTGTCGTCCGGGTGGAAACAGTAGGGCCTATACACGCTGTACAGTGCCAGAAACAGGTTGAGATAACAAAAAGGGAAAAAAAGGTGTGAGAATCGGGAGAAAAAGAGGGTTGACAAGTATGGTTTATGTAGGCTAACACAACTTTCTGCTAGCCGACACTCACCTCGATACAACTACCAATGCTCATTACCAAGATATTTGCACCAGCCAACATGTAGAACTGTCCAATTAGACATGAATACAAGAAAACAGAAGAAAAACTCATTTATACATTGTGAAAATGTTGCTTTTATTTGATTCCAGATTGCACAGCAGGCAGGTTTATTGTAACTCACGCTGACATCCAAAGATGACTTTCTCTTGCAAAGCATTCAAATTCAAAAGCTTTGTGATGTCATGTTAAGACATCATTTAAAGGGGAACTACGGCCATTTTCAAAATTCATACATGTTATTCCTAATGATCTAAGACAGTCCAAAAATATTAGTGAACATGAACAACGCTCAAGTATAAAGTCTGGGTCTGCTCCACAGTCATGAATTGGGAGAGATGTTATAGGCTAGATGACACTGAGTACTCAGTCTATGGGTACATTTTCATTGTTTCACAACTGAGAACAATACAATAGAATAAAGCTCACACTTTGGTGTGGAGCAGCAGACTTTATTTCCAATGACTTCACAAGTTTGAAACTTCTCTGGTTTCTGGCTTTGAGAGAGAGTAGCTCATCTTCACACATATTGGTTTAACTTTCCTAGGCGGTGGAAACAACATATAGGAATTCTTAATTTACTTGTTCCCTTTAACGCCTTTGGAGGTAGCAGAGCTCCAGACTTTGTCAGATCCCCTGTACAAGTCCAGTTCGCCGTCATTGGTCAGTTCGAGATGGCAGTCCTTCCTGTGTCCGTGGTGAGGAGGACGTGGCATGGGGACAAATGTGTCAGTGTGCCACCTGGGAGTGCCGGCCCCATTGTACATCACCAGGTTGCTGTCAGCCTGCATGCACAGACGGCAAACATCTATTCCTGCAGTGTCTGAAGCCCACACAGGCTTCCAGCCTTGGATGACAAAGTCACCATCATCCTGCAGAGACGGAGACATTTGGCTGTTATCAAAATGTGCATTTCCAAAAAAAAAAAAGACTAATTGCTTTCATAGACAAGCTGGTAAATAATGTATGAATTTTGATGAACTTCTGCAAAAAACCTGTTTACTCACCTGGAAGATAGCCTTCCACTTCCCGTTGTTGGATATCAGGTGTTCTCCCTTCTTGAGAACTTTGTCTTTGTCCAACCGGTTACTCATGATGCTGAAACAAACAAACAAAGAAAAACTTTGACGTTTCATGTGGCTAAAACACTGAAAAATGCATTTACACCATGCATTTTTGGCATTTCTTTTGCAAATACAAAAGTGTACTTACCGCCTTGAATGTCCCACACCAGTCAGTCTGTAAGCAGATGTGAAGCAGGTGATATTCACAGCTGGTCACTGCATCTTTATATCATCTGAGCTGGAGGTGGAGAGGAAGCAGGAGGCATGACATGCCCTCTTTTTTTGGTATCTGGCAGTCCTGTGTCCCATAAAACTTCTATTAAGAGTGTTTTTCCCAAATTAGGACTTAACATGGACGTGAGCTGCATGTCTAAGAGGACGGAGAAAAATATTCACATTAAAT
This sequence comes from Sebastiscus tertius, assembly GCA_916701665.1. Classification (NCBI taxonomy): domain Eukaryota; kingdom Metazoa; phylum Chordata; class Actinopteri; order Perciformes; family Sebastidae; genus Sebastiscus; species Sebastiscus tertius. The sequence continues at coordinate 6,516 of CAKAOH010040397.1, forward strand.
TGTCTGTTGTCTGTCATGTATTAGAAACTGTGAAGAAAATGAGACAACATACATGTTTCATACACAAAGAATTATCTCAGAGTCTGTTATGACTATGTGTAGTGGCTGTTTGTCCATAATAAAACTCAAACTTGAAGCAAACTTGAAATCAAAAGGCCACTTATGCACCATATGAATAGTACTCATCGTCCATAATGAGGTTTTGAATTTCTCCTGTTTATTTAACCTTAGCAGACACACCAACAAAGAAATCATGGCTCCTTCTGCCTCTCTTCTTCTGGTAAAACAACACAGACCCTCCAGGTACAGGTTGGTCCTATACCTGCCTGCAGTATAAACCCGGGTGCCAATAATGCTGCCCATCCTCTAAAAGTTCAGAATCCATCGTGTTATTGTAGGTTATTTAACAGCATTTTAAGGGAAATCTTTTACCGCAGCTGCTCCACACAGAGGAGCCGTATAAAGTTATAAAGTTGACATCAGTGTATTCACATAAAGCAGGTATACTGCAGAGGCTTGTAAAACATTTCCACTGTGTGATTCTGGCCCTTGCAGAGAAATGTAAATGTGCTACAGATACAGTAAGTAAATTGCACATTACAAAGTTAATTACACATATGATAAGCAAACAACTCCTGTTAATCATTCTTCATCTGGTTGCTGTAGATGATGCAACAAGAGCGTTTTTGTATGGCTCATTAAAAGAGTTTCAATTCTGTTTTTAAGACGCGTAGACTTGGAGTTACGTCCTGATTGTTTTAGACAAAAGTTTGAATAACAGGAATATCCATACTCTTTTATGAATGCAGAGTATAACCTTCATTATCAGGTTCCTTAATGTCTTAGTATCAGCAATTCTTTATTTAGTTTGGTACCAAATACTTAATAAAACAGGTAGTTTACTGATTAATTCAACCCAATACCAATCAAATCGTAACAATAAATATATCTTTTAAACCTTATGATCGCTGAGATGGTTGACATCAGTGTATGCACATAAAATATTGCCACTGTGGACGTCTGGCTCTTGCAGACAAATGTATATGCTGCAGACATTGCACACGTAATTATACAAATGATAAGCAAACAACTCCAGTTAATATTCTTCATCTGGTTGCCGTAGATGGTGGTTCAACTGACATGCAATAAGAGCATTTTTTTATGGTACACAAGTTAATCAGATATATGTATTTTTTTGCATAGCGGAGAAATGAATGTCTGTCTCTAAAGCACAATGAAGTACTAAACTTCTGACCTGAAGGGAAACTCACCAAACCCTCTCAAGCTATCATGCCAACATTTTTTAAAATTATTTTTATTTAAGTTTATTAGAATGTTTAAAGCTATAGTTTTGTTTGAGTGAAGCACACTCATATCCTTCGCTTTACTTCTTTGTTTTTTTCTACTCTCCCCCTTTTTCTGGACACTAACCCCAACAACTACCAGTGCTCTTTACCAAGATATTTGCAAGTAGATCTGTTGTTAAGAAACTAAGTCATAACCCAGTAAGTACAAAGAGAAAAAATAAATAAACACATTTATACATTGTGAAAATGTGATTTTATTTGATTCCAGATTGCACAGCAGGCAGGTTTATTGTAGCTCACGCTGACATCCAAAGATGACTTTCACTTGCAAAGCATTCAAATTCAAAAGCTTGGTGATGTCATGACATCCTTTCATGCATGTCTAGGAGCTCTCCAAATTTCTTTAGCTCCCCTGTACAACACCAGTTGGCCGTCATCGGTCACTTGAAGACGGCACACGCTTTTCTCACACGTGTTGGTTTTTGTGTCCCACCTGGGAGTCCCAGCCTCGTTGTACATGACCAGGTTGCTGTCAGCCTGCATGACCAGGCGGAAACTATCTGATCCATAAGTACGTGAATCCCACACAGGCTTCCAGCCATACAGGACAAAGTTACCATCATCCTGCAGGCAGGAAAAGAGATGTTATCCAAACAATATCACACCAAAATATAGAGGGATCCGTTATTTTAAAGCATTTTAACTTCACACATGACAGGTAAATGAGATTTGATGAGCTTCTTCAGTGAATCACCTGGAAGATGGCCTTCCACTGCCCGTTGTTGGACATCAGATAGTCTCCCCTGCGAAGCTCATCCTCTTTGGACAAGTAGTTCTTACTCATGATTCTGAAACAAACAAACAAACAAATACTACTAACAACTAAAGCTGTGATGTTGTACTGTTCCAATACTGAAAATGCATTCACACCACATGCTTTTTTGGCATTTCAGTCAATACGAAAGTATAGAGTACTTACCGTCTTGAATGTCCCACACCGGTCAGTCCGTGAGCAGATGTGAAGGAGGTGATATTCCCACCCTATCTTTATATCATCTGAGCTGAGGATGGAAAGGAAGTGGCAGTATGTACTCTATGATTCATTGAAATTCTAAGTAAGTCCTGAACCCCATTTCAACTTAACTGTCATTACACAATTCATTATCAGAACTGTATTTCACAACAGCAGACAATAACTGTGGGAATGCCGATTCATCATTCTCGGTATTGTTCGTATAAGGTTTCTTTCATTTCTTCTTCTATTTCTTCCGTACGTTTTTGTGGGGATGCTGATTAAAACTAAACAGTACACTACAACATGTATCTGAAAACATTTGAGGTGAGAAATAGGCATTACAGTAACAGAATACAAATTCATATTTGATCAGCTCTTCCTGCTTGTTTTCCTCTGGTCTGTGAAATCCTGCAGGAGCACTGGAGGGCTCCGGAGGACACAGAGGCACATGATTTTTTTCAGATTACCTGTTTCATGCACTACTATCAGGATTTTTTAAATCATATTTGCTCCAATTCTACCCACTGCAACTTTAACACCACCAACTACGACCTCAGTACTAAACATATAGTTGAATTAACACCTCTCAGATGGTTTGGTCATTATAAACTTCATAGAGGTAGAATATGTGTCAGAGCTGTTGTACTAAATTACAATAGATTGTATGGGTTAATAACAAACTGGCAGGGAGTGAAGATTCTCAGTAAAAAGGCATAGCAAAGTCACATATTTATTCATCAGAAGACTCATTTAATCAAGATCCAAAGTCAGGCAGAAGGTCAGGCATGCAGGTACAGGTTCAGGATTACGTGGTACGGGGATCAGAGGCTTGAAGGTAAATGGCAAGAAACAACAAATCAACATCATCACTGACAATCTGGCAGGTTCATGAACTGAGAGGCTGATGAGGGAATAAGGTGCAGGTGAAGGTGTGGCTGTAGTCGAGCAGCCAACAAATATTATGTCCTAATGTCTTTTCCTAATCGCTTTTCCTTGACCTCGATGGAAAACGTCGATGTTAAGGAGAATTCATAAGGACTTAGGAAAAGTTTTGGCACGGGGTTATAAATCAAGTGATGACACACAGAAAGCTACCACAGCTTCAGTGCTATCCCATATCCAGCAGTAGGGCTGTATACCTTGCCAAAAACCACTATGAGAATTATTCCCCCCAGATATTACTGGTGGCCCAAATTTGGGGTCCTAGCACACAGACTGTAATTTTGAATGCATTTTTACTCATAATGGAGTGTTTATTGCTATTTTTTACTTAATCCCTCCACCACTAATACTAATAACCACTCTGCTCCGCTGAATGATAACGGAAGCCACCATTAGATGAAACATTTAGTTTATTTTCATATTGTTATGTTGGTGTAACCCTCTGGGAAAACCAGTGGTTTCTAAAACATTGAGATATTTCCCTCACTGAAAATTCCTTTTATTTAATAAATAACCCCATTCTTTATTTTATTCTGAAATTAATTGGCATAGCTGCATGTTTTTGCCAATGTGTTGTATTCTAAAATTATATTTTGTATTTCTTTGGTGATAGAGGCAGAACGGAATATGTATGTGTAATATGTGAGTGTTATTTACATTGTGTGGACAGAGATGGGGATTATTTAGCTGAATTTCATGGGTTATGAGATTAGCTTGATTCTGTTCATCCCTGTGCTGCTTGTGTGCATAAACACAAGGTGTCAGTGTTGTAACAGGGAAAGTATTCACATTGCTTTACTCACAATATTCAAATATAGTGAGTATTAAATGTTTAAATGGTAGGTTGTTTGCATAATAATCTACAACTCAAATGGGTTCACAATTATTAAATAGTAATTTAATAGTATTGTTTACACTTTACTATTGAGTGGTTTATAATAATAGTGAGGTTGACATATTTCATATGTTAATATTATGATGCAAGTTAATATTGTGATGCAACAGTTATCCTACATTCATGGGTCATTGAGGAGCGCTGCCTTGCTGTCAGTGTGGTAGGACTGTGGGGAAGGACCTCAAAAGACAATTGGATCTGAACATTTTATTTTTGGGGATTACTTTTATTTTTTTAGGGTGCACCCAGCTCAATAGACATTTCAAACTGAACAAAACTGAATGCCGGCAGTAATTGTGAATTTATTCTGTGTCAATACAATAATTTTCCTTTAAACTTAATTCTGTGTTCTGCTTACTCATTGTGGTGTCCGATTCCTGTTCATTACTCCTCTCAATGAATCTAGGTTATACTAGTCCAGTGTATACTTATCCTCAGGTGGGTTACATTGGCTATAACACAACTCATATTTCAATTCACATTTTAATGTTTTGAGTTCATCACAAACGTGGCTAAAATCACACAGTGTATCTATTCAATATGTTAAACTGTCACTCTGTAAGTAAAAGAGTTGTTCATTCACAAGAGCTGAGATGCAGAGATACTTTATCCTGATTATAGCTCACGAAAGAAGACACAAATTCATGCATTGTGAAGAATTGCTTTTATTTGATGCCAGATTACACAGCAGGCAGGTTTTACTGGTGACTCAAGCTGACATCCAAACATGACTTTCACATACAATGAATCACTTCATGCCTTTGTCGTTAGTAGAGTTCCAAATCTCTCCACATTCCTGGTCCACCGCCAGTTTGCCTTCGTTGGTCAGGTAAAGGCGGCACATGTTGCAGTCGCCTTTGGCAGAATTTGTGTGCCACTTGGGTTCGCTTTTCTTGTTGTACATGACCAGGTTGCAGTCAGCCTGCATGCACAGGCGGACAGCGTCTGTTCCACTAGTGTCTGAAGCCCATATAGGCTTCCAGCCATAGATGACAAAGTTACCATCCTCCTGCAGGCAGAAAAAGAAATGTTTGACTGTTATCAGAACATGCTTTTCCAAACACTTGTTCTTTTACTTCTGCATTAACTTGTCCACAGGTCGGTGCTCATGTATCATGCATCCTGATAAACGTCTGGAGTGCACAAATATTCTGAGTTATCTCACCTGGAAGACGGCCTTAAACTCCCCGTTGTTGGACACCAGAGAGTCTCCCTTACGGAGCTCATCATTTTTGGACAAGTAGTTCCTGCTCATGATTCTGCAATAAAAACAAAATCTCTGTTGAATCCATATAAAACACTGAAAATGCATCATCAAACATATGCTTTGTGACTTGGTTTGACATTTAATTTATTTAACAGAAGTTTTTACTTAATAGTAATTATTTTTCACCGTGCATTAGTCACACCCACAATAAGACTCATGCACATTTCATAAGCTTAACTTCAACAGCACAGATTTATCAATTAACTGCAATGATTCCTTCATGCATTAAACTCTGACATGTCTGAATCCATCCGTCAGTATAAAAGTGTAGAATACTTACAGGGTTGACTGTCCTTCCTAAGTCAGACTGCAAGCAGAGGAAAAGGAGTGAAGTGCAGGATGTGAGATTCCCTCCTTTTTTATACCAAAGCTGGAGGTGGAGAGAGGAAGGGAGAACAAAGAGGGGAGAGCCGTGCCCCTCTTTTTTTGAGTGAGGACTGAATGTTCTTGAACTGCTTGAACTACCCACACAACATCGAAACCTTGCAGTCAAAGTCAGAATCATTAATGTCATTAATCATTGATCCCATTGATATATATATATATATATATATATATATATGTTTTACACATTTATTTTCTTTTTGTTTTGTTTTTGCTCCCCCTATGCTCTACACAGAAAAGGAAGGATGTCTGTATGTGTTTAAGAGTAGATATATGTCACATATGACCATGTAGCCTCATTCAATGCCAAACACATACCCATTATCCACATCACTCACACACACACACACACACACATTCTTCAACCTGCTTTTATCCCCTTGTATTGTCTTAGTTTTGTTTTGTTTTGTTTTTGTACT
>CAKAOH010040398.1:0-16019 GCA_916701665.1 Sebastiscus tertius
GGTTTAGATAACCAAAAATACAACTTCTTTAGGTTTAGGCAACAAAAACTACAACGTCTTTAGGTTTAATTAACAGAAACTACAACTTCTTTAGGTTTAGATAACCAAAAATACAACTTCTTTAGGTTTAGGCAACAAAAACTACAACGTCTTTAGGTTTAGTTAACAGAAACTACAACGTCTTTAGGTTTAGGCAACAAAAACTACAATGTCTTTAGGTTTAGGCAACAAAACTTACAACTTCTTTAGGTTTAGGCAACACAAACCTTAATGCTTGTGAACACAAAGACAACTAAATGTTATCGGTTTGATATTGATAAGCCTAATATTGGGTGCAGTAGGCCCCTATTGACCCACATCCATGGTGCTTATAACGACCAATAATGCCTATTTAATAGCCTGATAACAGTCTAATCGGCTGAAAAACCGCACATCTGTGAACAAAAAAACAGGTAGTCAGATTCAATTTCAGGGTTTTTTCTTCATTTCCTTTTCACTTTTCCCAATTGCAAACCTTAAAGTGGATATTGATTTGCATTTTTATTCTACTCTAACGATGCTGAGTATGTTCACAAACTTTCAGAAGACTGTTGTTGGATTAATGCCTGAAAATGTCACTGTGAAGGTGAATAATTCCACAGTTTCAGATGGATAAAGAGTAGCGTATGTCACAGAGAACTGTGTAGATGATGTAATTTAAATGCAGCACAGATTTTAGACACCTTTACGTTCCAGGTTGAAGCCTTTGAGTGGAACTCTGAGTTCATCAACAGACTGATTGCTCGAGTTTCCCGGATGGATTGAACGACCGAGTTATTGAAAGTGATTAAGCGTTTGGCTGCGGTGATTGGCTGACTCCGGCTTAATGGACCGCTCCCATCACAGCTGAGTGAAGCCATATTAAAGCTGACAGGGCTGTAGTAAAACTAAATGCGGGAACTATGAAACGCTGTGTAGCAGACAAATTGACATTTTTTGGATAAAACATACCCAGTGTCAAAACACTGGTTTCCCGAGGCTGTGCAACACTGAACATCACACCTACTTTTATAATCTACAGATCACTGCATCAAAGTGTTGTATCAAAAGAAAGACGACTGAACACTGGAGAGCAGAGCAGAGCAAAGCTGTGATCCCCGTATAACAGAAGGGGAACAGAACAGAAGCAAGAAACATGAAAGGAAACAGCAGAGCAGAGCGAAACAGTGAGCAGGTAAACAGCTGCAGTGGAACCGAGTTTTACAGATCAGAAGACGACAATGTGAAGCGCGAACTATACCTGTGGTAGATGGCAGCCCCGGTCAGCACCATTGAGTAATCGTTGGTCCATTTGGACGTGTAGCCCCAACGCTCCTTGTTGCTGTCCCAGAAGTGGCTGCGAGCGGGGTAACCTACGATTCGCTCCGGAAAACTCTGCCAGACCGTGAAGGCAAAGTCCACCTGGACAGACACAAAGACAGATTTTAACATATTATGATGCAGAACATGATATGAAATTCATCCGTTATGAGTTATAACTCATTTACTCATGGTTAATAACTCATTTACTAATGCTTTATATCAGTTAGAAGCAATTAAGAATAACTTTTGGGTTGCCAGGTTATGAAAAATCCCTTTTAAATGGTGTTTATCCTCCTTCAGCAGGACACTAGATTTTAGTTCACCAGGACAGTGGCTACCAACATATTTTGTCTGACATACCTCCACAGCCCCGTCAGATAAACTCAATCATTACCCTGCTTGGGTAGGTATCATTGGAGAAACCAGCAAGAGTATGCTAGATTTTCAAAATAATGCAACAGAAAAAAACAAGTGTTGCCAACTCTTTTCTAATGAACGAAGCCAGCAGCTAAATCTGGAGAGAAAGTTGCAAAGTCTGCAACACTGACAGTCCGTCCGTTCAAAGCCAATCCCCCAAAATGACCATTATGAACGTAAACAACGAACATGGCTATTGTTAGTAAGCTCAGCTGTCAAGCTAGCAGCTTGTGGAAGCACAATGAGTGCACGGAAAGAGAGAACGCAGGTAGCCTGTCCAATCATTTCATTATTACAGTCCTGCGACAACCTATTTTAGATTTAAAAAATATATATTTTTCTGTCAGAGCACTTATTTATTGATTGCTGTCAGCATGTAAAGAGAATTTCAACAAATATAACAAGACATGTTTCTAAAATACATTACCCACCCCAGCTTTTTAGAAATCTATTTCAACTGTTTAGCCATCACTTTTACCTTTCTGGGCTTTGATCTATTTATAATTAACTTATTAACATTCATAACTAACTCTATAACTGACTTGATGGTTTATTAAGAAGTGTGAAACTCATACGTGTTTAGTAATGGGTTGTCAACGTTTAGAATTGCATTATTACCAAATAGAAAGGATAAACGCCTGCCAGAGGGATTTTACACAACCTGGCAACCCAAATGTTCCTCTTATATACAAAGCATTAGTAAATGCTATAGTTATTTCAATACACACAGGAGTATTCCTGAAGGTATTCTGTGATTGTTACATTTAAAGTAGGAGAAGAAAGAACTCCCACACTGTCCTTTTACTTGCAATGAACTTTATTGAAAACTTTTCGGGCCTTAGACCTTCATAAATGTTGTATTTCTCTAAATAAAGTTCACCGCAAGTAAAAAGACATTAAGAGGGAATTCTCTCTTCTCATGCCTGTGGACGTTTCCTCCTGACTACAAGAAACTGAAGGTGTGCATGAACCTTCAGAGTTTCCCTTTACGGCATGAAATAGTTTCTTTGAAATGCAGAGAAATTCAATTTAGTTGAGATTCATTTTCTATTTACAGTATGCATTGTGTGAGAAGGAAAAACAACAAAGAGGCAACAGGGAGAACTAATAAAGGAAGTGCACACTCAAATATGCCATAGTGAAAATACAACAGAGGCAAAAGCTCATCAAACACAAAACAGTCTGTCCTATAAGCAGATGCCTGCAGCCAACTTCTGTGGCGGCGATCAAAGCATTCAATCAAATAATTAGATGAAAACATCAAAAAGGCCTCAGCTGCTCCACAAACAGCCCGTTCTGCATTACACCGCATATAACCACACTATACTACACTGAGAGGGTGCTTATGTTAATGAATACTTATGTCAAAATCCACCATAAAGCACAATACACATCATTTTTTATCTCCTCTTCCTGCCAGAATTTGTGCTTACGAACAAATCCCATAGGAAAAGAAGAAGAAGAGCTCCGACTCTCCTTTGCTCCTGCTTATAATGCAAGAGAAGGTAGTTGAATGATAAAACATTCACAAGGAAAAACAATATTTCAATGGTTGAACCAGTATCAAAAGGAAGTACTGCTGGAAGTATGTGCATATTGGACCAAAAAACAAACAACACCATGGAAAATCAATCAGAAGAACTGGATGCTACTTTGTATTTTATTGTGAAGGACAACTCTGCTTCTCAGCATCTTCACTTAAAGGAGCAGTGTGTAACATTTCAAGGGATCTATTAGTAGAAATTAAATATAATATTCATCGTCTCTGTCCTCGTCTCCTTCTTTGTCTCACAGCTCAGTCCTGACAATTGTGCTACTATAATGCATAAAGTTGGCGGTTTACTGGTTGGTTCGGGTTCGGGTGGTTGAGTAATGCATATTTTTACATGTTGGGTGGGTGGATTGGCTCTCATTACGGACTGGTGGGTGTGACTGAACCGTGCATCATTATGAGCAGTCAGGAGGACTCAAACTAACTGCAAAGCTGCATTCTTGATTATTCAACCTGTTTTTCCATCAGATAAGGATAACATAACATTTTATGTGAAATTAATTTGACTAAAATGACAGAAATGTTCAATATAATTTTTATGACTAAACAGGACTAAGATTAGATTAAAAAAAGATAGCTGACAAAATTAAGAGCGATTACATCTTCACTAAAAATGGCAAGACTTTTTCGCTGACTAAAACGTTTTGAGTTGCCAACGACTAAAACGACAAAAATGACTAAAATGACTAAAATGTGACTAAAACTAATGAGCATTTTCGTCTTAAGACAAAGACGAAATGTAAAATAGCTGCCAAGATTAACACTAGTACAAACCAAACACCGGCTTTAGAGAGAGCCTTTCGCGTTTTTATGTTACCCGAAGGCCGCCGTTGTTCTCCAACACGCTTGTGAAACTGCATCAATGTTACGCAGAGTGTAAAACCGTGGTACCGCCAGCTGACGTCTGACATCCGTTGCTTCTAAAGTAGTGTTATGAGCGAGGCGAACAGAGTTACCACGGTTTTGGAAAGGGAGGAGTGAGCGGATGGGTACTCAGTTGGTTGCAATCTGCAACCACACTGCTAGATGCCGCCAAATCCTACACACTGTCCCTTTAAGGATGAAGAAAGCAAAAGAAAATGAGAAAGAAATGCATTACGTTCTTGTTGAGGGGCTATTTTGGAGGGAATAGGAAGGGTGTATAGATGGAGAGACTGTTCAGAAGTCTGTGATGGTAATTTTGGCCTGAATTTCTTTTTTAACTTGTCCTGGCATTGATGTTCCTAAAACTTATTGTTTGTGTTCACGATCCAACCGTCTTCATGGGAGAAGCACGGGTCGATTAGATTTTTTTTGGGGGGAGGCTGTATTTTCGCCTCAGTGCCAGGCTGCTCTGCCTTGCCATCTTGATCCTCCGCACAAACAGCCTTTATGAGATCTCATTCTACACTGTTCAAAGCAGCATCTGGCTTCCCATGGTGCCGCGCCAAAATGTGTCCCCGGGAAAAAACAGGAACAGTCCCGACAGCATGTGGAACAAAAATGCCCATAACGGTGCTGCTCACGGATAGGGAATTCAGGAGGTACGGTGTGATTACAGGCGCCAAAACATGAGGTGGAAAATGGAATGAAAGGCAGACGAGAACAGGGGAAAAAAAGTAAGGCACTGGGAGTAAAAGTTAGAGTAGTTTAAGCGATTTAAGAATCGAGCTGCAGAGCGATAACTTGAAAACACTAGGGACAAACACAGAGAGAGAGAGAGATAAAAAAAAAATTGAGAGCAAATGCAATCAGAGAGTTGCTTTTGGGACATAAAGAGAGAGTTTGGATCTTTGTTTTGTCTCAAGAGGACCAGACTATCGGGACAGAGAAGAGGCAGATAGAAAGAGAGACAGACAGAAATTTTATTATATTACAAGATACCTCTGTGGTGGACAACACTGTGTCTTCATCCAGGCTGAGGACAGCATCGGTCACTATGGTCTCGTAGGGCAAGAAGCGACTGCTCATCACCTGCAGAGGGAAACAGAGATCACAAAGGGTTAACACCGCCATCATTAAAACGAGAACATTGGATTCCCCTCTTCAAACAGCATTAATTTGTGATCATTTGGTCGCCTGGAACACATTAAAAAAAGGCTGAAGGAGCAAATGTAGATCTGGGAGCTGTGGAAAATGTCTGAAAAAGGAGTAAAGGAAGAGTAAAAAAACCCTTTTCGTACATGTTGTCCCTTTTTTTTCATTCAGCTGCATATTTCTTTGCAAACTAACAGTGTGGAGGTGTTTATTCACACAGATGACAGCTTCCATTGAATGTTTCCATGGAAACATTAATAACATGTCGTCCTGTATCATTGCAAATTGTTTTGAGGGTTTTGTTTCAAATGTTGGCTATTTTTTTTTTTTTTTATCTAACATCTGGGAATGGTTGAATTTTTCATAATAAACACTTTTTCTTCTGTTGACTGGTCATTTTGAAATAAATCTATCCGTCCATTTTCTGCCACTTATTCAGTTTCAGGTAGCGGTGAAAGCAGACTTGCGACCTTTACACATCGGAGGGGGTGTGATGAATAAACAACACCAAAAGGCAAAAATACTCACCTGCAAATATTATGTGTCCAGGGCTTTTATTGTGAAAGGTAAGAATGGAAGGAGTGGATCTGGTCTGCGCTCTGAAAAAAGTCCAATATTTACTTTCTTTTTTGCTCTGTTTTTGGTCTCTACCAACTTCTGAGGGGAAATATCTTTAACTGCTAAATGTTCAGCCAGTTATCATATCATTAAATGGGTGTTATCAGTGGTTATGAGCCTGATAGATGTGGGTCATAGGGGCCTGCTACACCTACTAGTAGGTTTTTAATCAGTGATTTAAATGGGCGATAACCAAAAGAGTGGAATAAAAGTAGACAACAGCGCCCTCTAGCGACCGTAGTAATTATGACAGGAGCAAAAGAAGAAGTCAGGCAGTATAGATGGCGTGAAACTCCATAAATGGTGGAGGTAGGGGGTGATGGATGGGACACAAAACAAAGTACGTTTTTTTTTTTTTACCTTTTCGCATAATGTGTGAAACCAACAATGTGTAGTTATCTTTATGTTCACAAGCTTAAGTTTTACTTTCACTTTTCAATCAGTTTTACAACGTGTTGCTTTTAAGTTTCGCTTTCACCTTTACAATGTAGTAGGCCCCTATTGACCCACATCTATGAGGCTTATAGCGAGAGATAATACACATTTAATGAGCTGATAACTGGCTGAGCATTAAAGATATTTCCCCTCAGAAGTTGGTAGAGACCAAAAACAGAGCTAAAAAGAAAGTAAATATTGGACTTTTTTCAGAGCGCAGACCAGATCCACTCTTTCCATTCTTACCTTTCACAATAAAATCCCTTTGCATTTTGGTGTTGTTTATTCATCACACCCCCCGATGTGTAAAGGTCGCAAGTCTGCTTTCATCGCTTTCACTTTTACAACGTAGTAGACCCTATTGACCCACATCTATGAGGCTTATAGTGAGTGATAATACACATTTAATGAGCTGATAACAGTCAAATCGGGTGCAACGCTCCACTATGTTCACCATGTCGTCGTTTGGTGCTGGTAGGTAGGCGTACAGTCGCTTTTTTGGGGGCTGCCAATTGTCGCCAAAAACACAGCGCTACAGTATGAGAGCGGTGAGAGGGAATGAAAACAGTAAAAATTGTGGCCCAGAAAACGACAACAATGTGCTGAAAGATGCTAAAATGAGATGAACTGCAGAGTCTGCCTTGTGAGTTCATCAATCACGTACAACCCCTTTCACATAAAAGTAGCCATGCGATCCATAGTTAATGTAAAAATATTGCTTATAGGCGCCTTTAAGGATGAACCAAGCTGACACCTAATTCTTTCAGTCACTAAGCTCATGAGTTTTAAATTAGATCCGCTGCTAGAGCTTCACCTTGAGACAGATTTTTAGAATAAAAACTATTTCTGCTTCAAACATCTCCTGCATACATTTTTTATGATTCCTTACAAATTCATGGGAGACAACAAGCCATCACATCAACAAACAGCAGCGCACAGCGAAAGAAGAGAAAAGCCAATATCCTACGCTTTACTGCACGCTGCCCCCCCATTGTTTCCAACAGTGATAGAGTGCAGATACAAGTTTCCATTTACTGCTGCAGGGTCGTCTTTTCTCTTTTAAATCAATAACAACACATGAATTCAGCCAGACGCATACAGCATGAGTCATGTGTCCTACATATGGCACAAATTTACCTTTTTCTCTCCACCGCTGTTAAAAGACAGAATGCGTGTATTTAACGGCAAATGAAACCAAACTGTATAATCCGTGACAGTCCTTGAATATTTACTGGAAGCAGAGAGAGAGAGAGAGAGAGAGAGAGCGGTGGTGGCCGGGGCCTGGTGGGTGGATGGAGAGACCAACATCTTGAGGATATTTAGACGGGAAGTCTTTTGGTCTGCTGCTGTGATGAAAAGCGTTCAGATGAGAAAAAACAGCGGCTTCTCGTTGAGGAAGTGTGTGTGTGTGTGTGTTGTAAACTGCATGTGTGCTCGAACTCAAACAACCTCCCACACAAACAACAAACAGCTCATGATGCATTGCTTTAAGACACACAAACACATCCAGATAGGCAGCATCTACATAATACACACTAACAGCCTGTTATTCAGTTATTCAGCACCGCTATGAAGGTCAGGCCTCTGAGTATAATACTTGTTCTTTTAAAACGCCACCTGCACTGAAAAGTCTTCACATTTACATTTAACAATAGTGAGTGTCTGTATAAACACCTGGCATTGTGTGCCTGCTGCGCTCAATGCCGAGTGACCTCACTCTCGACGGGTCTTCATCACTCCTACTGCCGAGGGCAGCAACAAACACCCAGAGAAATGCATGACTTTACTGTCGAGCCGTGTGAAGCCTGCTATCCATTATAGCGCTGCAACTAATGACTGCTTTTATTATCGACCAACCTTTTAGAGTATAAAATGTCATAAAGTATTTAAAAAATGCCCAAGGTGATGTCTTCAGATTGCTTATTTAATACAAGCAACAGCTTTTCCAATTATATTAAGGTAATAATCTCAAATATGTTCTTTTAAAGGAAGAGTGTGTAACAAATAGGGGGATCTATTGGCAGAAATGGAATATGGTATTAATAAGTGTTTTCCAAACGCTTAACTTTTCCTGCGTGGGCCGGAGTCGATAACGTTACCGCCGCTCTCTCTCGCTTCACCACTCACTTCCCACGTACACACACACTCTACACACTCTACTCTTACAACAACTGGCTCTAGAGAGGGACATTTGTGTTTTCGCGTTGGTCGCTGTAGCAATCCTACAAGCTTGGCACACAGGAGAAGTTGCAATCTGCAACCTCACCGCTAGATACCGCCAGATCCTAAACACTGCTCCTTCAAATAAATATCTGTTAAGTCACTATCTATCGCCTAAATGAGGAAGCACAATGATTGAGCCTGTGGCTTGCTGATGAACACCCTTGCATTGACAGTATGGCAGCAGTGGTTGGTCCACCAGAGAGGGTAGGCGGAGTTAACGCAACAGACTCGCTCTTCAACTCACTTGTGTGTGAAGCGGTGTACTGTTTTCTGGTGTTGCGAGTAAACGGTTACTATGGCCAAACAAGCAAAGAAAAGAGCGATGACTACTGACGACAAAACTTCAAAAACAAGTGCAAGTGAGATCCAAAAACACACCTGCGATTACCGCCATGGGTCCCGCCAAACGGAGATCTTCGAGTCAAATCACAAACACCTGACTGACTGTGGCTAAAGAATAAAGATGTTGTTTTGAATTATGAAATGTCTAAAACTGTAAATAAGTTAATACTGTTTTAAGGGCTTAAATTGTGAGACTTTTCCTATATAAAACATGAATTTCCAGAGCTTAATTTTACATGTACATTCCCCCCATTTCCTGCTCCCACCACCTCACACAGCTGAGCCTTGAGAGCGCTATTGGGGCTCGGTTAGTTGCCATCTACTCCCCCTCTCCCCAAAACCCCTCCAGAGGCAACAACATTAGCGGAAACTTTCGACTGACACCCGTATTTTAACAGAGTGGAGGAGCCGAGGTGTGTGAGTGACAGTTGTATTTACAGATGAAGAAAAGGAGAGAGAAAATGAGAGTCGAGAGGAAAGAGGAGAGGCGGCACCACGCTCTCATTTCTAGCGTCAGCATTACTGCTGTAATGTCCTGCGGGCATATAGAGAGAAACAAAACAATCCCGTCTCTGCGCCCCGTGTTTTCCTCTTGTTTTTCAGCAGAACGTGTCAGAGAGAATACCAGCGAAGAAGAGGTTGGAGAGAGAACAAGAGAGGACGCAGGAGGGGAGAAAGTGACAACGAGACAAACAGCAAAAAGGGAAAGAGACTGAAAAAAAAAAGACAGAGAGAAAGAGAGGATGAGAGGCTGGTGATTCCAACCCCCAGATGGTTTGTAATGTTAGAAGTGCGACATATTAGCCTGGGGCTTCCTGGTGCTCTCCAGGAATGTGAGCTCTTACAGCAGGAGTCTGCCTCCAGCACTTCACCTCCTCTCTAAAGGACAGCAGCAGAGGAGGGAGACGCAGAGAGGAGAGGAGAGGACCACCAGTTTGTGTAAACTACATTAAGCGCTGCTGGGATTCTCACATGGCTTAAATCAACAGTCATAAACCAGCTTTTTGGCCACCGTGCCAGAGAGACAGAGAAGATGACAGAGGGAAGGACAGAGGGAGGAAAAGAAGGTGCACGGTTAAAGGATGCGACTGGTGTCATGTTGTTCTGTCAACAAATCCAATGAGAGCCAGACTAACAATGCTACCATGTTTGCCACTCTTAAAAAAAGGCTTAGTGATTTCCTAAAACAGACGGGCACTGTCGTTTTTAGCCAACTTTACTCAAACTGGAGTGAATAGTGCATTTGTGGGGGGACTATTTTCAGCTGCGGAAATACACATTTGGTGCGTTAGTGAGAGTTCATGGCAGCAAGACGGCTATAGTATGTGTGTGACTCAAACTGCTGTGCGAGGAAACATTTGGGTATTGTTCAACCTGGGTCTTGTTCTCAATTTGTAGAGCAATTAGCTACAACTTGCTTTTATCGTGTACTGGCAGTTGAAGAAGAAGAAAAATAAACAGCGTGTGCAGATGAATATGCAGCGAGTTTGTCTGGCTGGAAATCCCTACGCTGTTAGCAACCAGAGCTGATCCAGGGGTCTTATTTTTTATTTTTTAGTCAGATTCAGACAAGTATTTGAAATGATTTATATAAAAGTCAAGTTTAAGTAAACTAAAGAGGACTAACATCATCACACATGAGTACAATTGGGCTCATTGGATCCACAAGAGTCTCAGCTTTACAGTGATACCCAATTTATGTAATTTCAAGACTGTTTAGGGACCCCAGTGTGCAGCAATATTCAAATACACCATTTTAGAATAGGCAAAAATAACACATTTGTATTTCATGCAAGAAACTGCATGTTTTTTGCTCCAAACTGCATGTGATTATCATAAAGTGGGCATGAATGTAAAGGACTCGTGGGTACCCATAGAACCCATTTTCATTCACATATCTTGAGGTCAAAGGTCAAGGGACCCTGTGAATTGTACCAATTTTTCCTCACTAAAGTTTAGCGTAACTTTGGAGTGTTATTTTGCCTCCTTCCTGACATGCTAGCATGACATGGTTGGCACAGATTAATTCCTTTAGGTTTTTCTAGTTTTATAAGACACCAGTAGCTTCAGTACCTTCATTCTAGGTCTAAAATCGAGCTAGCTACATCCTCTGAAAGACAATAAAGTCAGCTGAGCTCGCCGGCGCCTTCAAGGAAGGTTGAAGAGATTAAACTGGCCTTTGTGTCATCTTGTGCCGTCTAGTGTTTGTAATTTTGTGTTTGTAGGGTTTGTTGTTGTTGCATTCATTTTACTGTTTTATGGTCTTATTTTAAAATAATTGTTATTCTTGTGCTATATGAAATAAACTTTACTAACTTTACTTATTTTCATTTCACTGTTTGTCTTTTTTTTTTTTTACAGGAGTGGATCTTTTTAAACTGACTGCCACCCAGATTTGATGTCACCACGCATCCAAAAGTTATGTTTCCTGCTGCAAGATGCAAGAGGACACATTATCCTTTAAAGCGAAAGACACAAACAGGCCAACGTTGCCAGAGGCGAGGAAGATATATGAATTGAAACAGAATTAAGTGAGGAAGTGAAGGACAGGGGGTTGCGAACACTGAGGTCATGTCCTCTCTACTTCTTTCCGGGGTATTTGGGGGAGCTTAGAAGTCTTTAGGGAAGTTTTAATTATACACATGGTGTTTTTTTGTAGTCTACTATTTTTAGTATGTTATAATTTAACTTCTTTTAGGTCAATAATAAATAAATAACTACATACATAAAGGATTCAGCTCTTTTATTCCTGGCAGTGAGGAGGCTTTGAATCAGAGTTTAGGCTTTCGTGTTTGGAAATAAAATTTACAGAAAATATAATTTAACTGTTGACTGAAGAAATAAAATATGGGGGAGTCTAAATCATTTAAATAATTAAGGAGAAGGGGTGCATCGGGGGGAAACTTGGACTCAGCATGACCTCTATTTTTTTAATATTCTGGTTACAGCAAAAAAAGGCAAATAAAGAGGAGGAAAGAGAGGACGATGCAGTGATAGAGAGAAGCAAACAAGATGAGAGGAAGAGAAAATGATGAAGAGGGGAAAAAAGAGAGATCTGTGAGCGAGGGAGGGGATGAAAGAGAGAGGGGGATAAGCAAGAAAGTGGCAGGAAAAAAGGCAAAAGGGATGAAAAAGTCTCTCCCTCTCTTCCTCTGTGGGGTGGAGGAACACAGCTTGGCTCGCCACAGTAAACACAGAACGAGCCACAACCACAACAAACCACAGGCTGCCTGGCACACACACACACACACACACACACACATACATACACAACGCCAGTACGCTAAGCCTGTTCTGCTCGCTTTTCACGGACACACAGCGACACACAGAGCCCTCCCGCTGTGATTGACAGCTTGGGAGAAACCACTCAGAGCCACGGGGAGAGGTAAACCATAAACCCAGCCTACCGCCGGGTGACTGACACTGATGTGAAAACCACTTCCTCTGATTGGCAGGTGAAGTTAAGTTCTCACGAGCGGGAGGGGGGGGGGATGAGTCTGATGTCTTTTGAATACAGATGAGCGACCAGATCCTGTTTCCATATCCCTAAAAAACGCAAACGTGAGCTCGGAGCGTTGTATAAAAATGGGCTTGGGTCAGCGTTTCGCAACAAATAATCACCCAGTGTGTGCACGTTTGACCTTTGACTTTGTCGAGGAGAGGTCACCGGAGGTCAAGAGAAACACAGCAACCCCTTCAACAGGGCAGAGTCTTCAGCCTAATAACCAGGTTGTCATAATAAATGCCACTGAAGCATGCTCACGGCTCAGAGCTCTGGCTGGAGGCTTAACTGAACATGTGTCTCTTATGACAGCGTCAGTCAGAAGAAAACAAGATATCTCAAGACTGACTGAGAAAGCTGACGAGAGAGAAAGCTGACGAGAGAGAAAGCTGACGCCAACATGTGAAACTCAAGCTGTGTATTGACAAGAATCTGGCAATACGATATGTATCATAATACAGGAGTTACGATTCAATACATTGCAACATTATTTTTATGCACATTTCCTTTTTTCTTGAGACAAATTTGAACCTTTTTTTCCTGTGTATTTGGAAATATTTAGTAAAAAGATGTGTTAAAGGAACAGTGTGTAACATTTAGGAGGATCTATTGTCAGAAATGGAATATAATAATATTAATAAGTATGTTTTCTTTAGTGTATAATCACCTGAAAACAAGAATCATCGTGTTTTCGTTATCGTTTCAGTCATTTTTCAGAGACAAAATGCTTCTCAATTGTGAGAATTTGCTGCTTTCCTCTGATTTATATGATTGTAAACTGATGAATACTTTCGCACAGAATGCAAATATTACGCAGCGAAAAAAGCAACGCAATTTTTTTCGGAACAAGATACATTTTCTGAGCGTTAGCGCCGTGAATAAAGGCGTCAACTAATCATGTTGTGCCGAACGGGTTCAGTTGCACCTTTAACAACAACACAGAGGCTCCATAGACCTAAGCAAGACAGCAAACTTTATTACTCCTTTCAATCTTGACAAAGGCAGCCCAGACCACATCCACTCCTTCTGTTCTTACCTTTCACAATAAAAGCCCTAGACATATTATATTCACAGGCGAGTAATTCACATTTTGGTGTTGTTTATTCATCACGCCCTGGTGTATAAAAGGCCTTTAGTCGAACAAAACATTTAAAGATATCACGTTGGGCTCTAGGAAATTCTGATGGACCTTTGTTACTTTCTCACTTACTGTTTATTCTTTACTTTAGTCATAATTAAATTTATAATTAACTGAAGAAAATGACAAAATCTCTCTGAAGAAATGAGCTGAGTTGCAATATGCGCTATAAATATACACAATAAATAATGATATTCACCATTTTCATTTTAGAGACCAAACATCGATACATACAGGAAAATAATCAGCACATAATGAAAATAGTCGCATCCCTAATAAACGTAGAGTTCAATATAGATTTTGTAATTATGTCTTTAAAATGGCTGCATGGATGTGAGAGGATCATGAGTTATTAAACACATTAAGAAAAACCTGAAACCGGATTAAATCAATACTGTAGCTCGTCTTCTGGGCATGTCTTTACCGTGCATATTTATAGCAGCAGATTGCAACTCAACTGCAACTTATTTCTCCGGAGAGATTTTGTCACTTTCTCCAGTTAATTAGATATTTAGTTATGATTAAAGTAAAGAACAAACAGCATTAAAAGTAAATAAACGCTACCACGCAAATACACTTACCCGTTAATGCCTCCTTATCTTTCCTTTGCATTAACCTCTCAGCAATGCTTTTTTTTTTTTTCCTCCAATGTATATTATTCCTATTACTGAGCTTTAATTAAAACCACACAAACTGTCCTTTAATGGAATCAGTGCAGCACAAATCGAAACTCATTATCTCCCAGAAACTCTCAGACTGAATGAAATGTGTTAGGTACAGTAGCTTTACAGTTAGAGACTATATACATAAGATTAATAATGATAGGGATCACATGTTTGAGGTAACTGAGAGGACGTGTGCTCACCTTGTTCTCTCCCTCGATGACGATGACGGGCACTGAGGTGGCGGGCCAGCGGTGTTTGGCCGGGAGAGGCTTGTCACAGTTCCACAGGACAATGATCTAAAAGACAGAAGGAAGATATTTATCACCTGCACCATTGTATTTTAATTTGATTTCCTCTAACCAAAACAACTCGCAGCGCACTTCGCAGCTTGTTGAACAAGTGACATTTACGCGACCTACGGCCAGCAAATGTCACCTTATTACAGGCTGATTGAGTGTTAAAGAGCCAGAAGGGCAACTGAAGTGATAAAATATTTCCAATTACAGCTTCAGAACGGTTCGTACGACTTGGCCGTAACCAGTCACGTCACATTGTCAGCTTTCATTTCAAACTACGACGTGTTGCTGAACTGATTTTCCGGCCCACATGATCTCCCGCTCCGACGCCAACCAGATGATGTTTTACATGAGGGACTCGTGTTTTATATGATTTAGACATGCAGGTCAGCTGACGCGGACGTGTCACATAGAGTCAACCTTCCCCATCCGTTCACTGCACTTCCACGGCAGACCTCATTAATGTTTGATGAGGAACACACACACATACACACACACACACACACACACACACACACACAGACACACACACACACACACACACGACACGACTCCTGGCTGACCTTACACTCACGTTTACATATCTCAAGTCTGTTCTCGTGCATCTTAAATTTGGTGACATTCGCTCAACCCCTCCGCCAAATGGTTATTGTTCAATCACAGCTTAGCAACCGTTACTAGACATGGCAGGCCTGTCGAGCTTCGGATTTGTCTACGTGTTGAAGCATTGCACACGGAGCTGTAGTAAGAGCATGTCTTGGTATTTATAGAGTTTGGAGGGTGGTGTGTGTGTGTTTTTTTTAGCCTTTTCAAAAGGAATGGACTGAACAGAGTGTTTATCTGCTCTAACATACTGCAGATTGTTAGCATGTGTGGCTAACTAGCTTACTATAGTAATAGCTGAGCGTTACTTCAAAAGCCAAAAGTTAGCATATCATTAGCTAACTAAATTAGTTTGTAGGATTACAGATTATGTTAATAACAAAAAACAAGCTGCAGTCACAACTAGCACATTCACCGTGTGGAAACCGATCCTGGATGCTATCAAAGTTTAAACTAACGTTAGCAGCTCTTTAGCAACAACCTGCTCTTTATTGGATTTGGGGACACTCTAGCAACCCTCGCAAATGAGATAGCGCTACCTTTGCTAAACCTAAAGGTTAGTCCTCAACCTAAAAGACTTTTCGCTTGTGATGTTAAAAGTCGAAACACACTGTTCTCAGTATGTAAGCTAAGCAACAACACAGGGTTATGTTAGAAAGAAATAAAGTTGTTAAGAAGGTTTGCAGTTCACTTGGAGCTCAGGCACAGCAGCCCCATCATTTCATTGGAATGTAAATCAGATGAAAACTTCACAACGTCGCCCCCCAACCCAATTTCAAATTTCAAAAACTTTACAAATAGCTGGTGAAATATGTATTTCCAAAGATTTATTAGCTTGCTGTTTTCTGAGCGTTGCCTGGAGCTGCAGCAC
>CAKAOH010040398.1:16039-59566 GCA_916701665.1 Sebastiscus tertius
CGTCAATTAAGATGTAAGTATGCTTTATTTTGTGCCTTCATTGTAAAATAGGGATTAATAAGTGTTTTACTGTGTGTAATTTGATATAAGTTGTCTGAGTATTACAATTCCACACCTTACCATAGATGAAAAGCGAATTCCATTTGTATGTTGTGTTATATTGTAGTTAATTATACTGTTATTTCTGTTCTTCTAGAACCACACTACTGTACACTCATTCAAGTGTAAACCTGCACAGCCTTCTAGTAAAAGAACAAGAAACCTTTGAAGCATCTTCTCATGTATTCTAACCGATACACCACAGTGATTATAAACTCCACAACCAGAGACATTTATTAAGAGGTGCAAACCTATCGAACAAACGTATTATACTTATAATACTTATAATAAGTCTATCTAGTGTTTCACTGCAACGCAAGAACAACACTGTCTTTATTTACATTGATCATCAGCTGGTGATAGTATATATATTGCATATAAGTGCATATCAAGTGCATATTTAAGCCACTTTTCAAGATATACTTCAAGATTCATTGTTTAAAAAATGATTAAGAATCTCGAGTGGTATATCTGCCTGTTATCAATATTATCTACATTTGTATATTTTTAGAATGGAACTCTTGACATAGCAACAGTAGCTAAGGGGGGCGGGGCTTAGCTACTGTAATGGTCAGTTGTCAAAGGGGTTTGAGGAAAAGTTTTAAATTTTAAATAAAAGATCACATTACCTGTAGTTCTGCATAACACACAATGAGCATGTCCCAGTTCAATGCTATATAATACTTTAAAGTGTACATTCATGTTGGCAGTCACTGTGCAGGAAACCGTGTGAAGGATGTGAAGATGGAATGTAGATCAGATGAAAACTTCACAACGTCGCCCCCCAACCCAATTTCAAATTTCAAAAACTTTACAAATAGCTGGTGAAATATGTATTTCCAAAGATTTATTAGCTTGCTGTTTTCTGAGCGTTGCCTGGAGCTGCAGCACCACCATCTGCCGCGTGCTTTCACTTCCAGTTCCTCCACTTCCCATTGTGCACAGCACTGTGGGACGCTCATGTTGTTCAAAAATCACATTTGAAATTTCAGCAATTTTAGTATGCATGCTGGCATTTTGGTAAGCAAACGTACTAAACACTCAAAAAGAGTGTAGTTTATAGTATCTTATTGTCGTTTATTCTGTACCGCATTGGTACAGTCATAAAATTGAGGGAATTATTACATAAATTGAGACCAAAACATGACAAAGCAGAACGCAAACACAACTAATATTAAGATATTTTGATCTATTGGTTTGCCTGAACCCAATTAGTGATCAGGATTGCGATAGAAACACGTAATCAGCATCCCATCCTGTAGTGCTCAGTTGTTGCGTGTCAGCTAACATCTGCACCTGCTGAAATGTCCTTGAACAAGTCTGTAAATTAATCCATCCCAGTTCCACCGTGCTCCCCCGATGGTGGCGAACCACAAGAATTTCCCTGAAGGGATCAATAAAAGTTTCACACGATTCTGACATTAACTACGTCAGCAGCCGTGTCCCCTCCGGGACTCTACACCCCTGACTGGACCTGCCAAATTATGAGCTTGGAGCCATTTGGATGTCTGTGTTAAGGTGTTTGCCTTGTCACTAGACAGCAGCTGTGTGGAAATATCGCCCTAAAAAAAGAACGATGACACACAGCTGTTTGATGAATGGACAAAATAATCTGGTCATTATAAGCCTGTACAGATAAAGAGAAAACAAGCATCATTCATGAGGCTCAATCGGGGCGAGAAAGTGTTTGTCATTGTGAGATAACAACAGGTATACGGTGTGGATCTCGCAGCTGAGAAACGTGTTATTCCACCCTTACAGGGGCTCTATTCCTTGATTAGAAAGACAGATGGTGTCTCTGTCAGCCCACCAGCCCTCTCAGGGTGCTGCTGGTGGCATTGTGTATGTGTGCCGGCATGTGTGGAGGAAAATGGTGAAGAAGCTGTTGGTGTATCTGTAGCACGAGAGGAAGAAACGCTTCCCTCGAAATGCACATGCATGCGGCGGGGGGTCCACTGTGTCAGAATGCGCCTCAAAAGCTTTCTTGCATCCAATTTAGCCTCCTCCACCCTCCGAGTTCTTTCATTCTCTCCCCTCCATTCATTTATTTATATCCCTTTCCTCAGCAGCCTCCTCTTTTCTGTCCGCTGAGAGTGGAAGAAAACACCCCGGCTGTGTACCTGGCTCTCCACTCAGCGTGCACTAGCCTGAAGAACGCACAGAAGCACTTACATAAAAATTAAGAGGAAAGGCAGAGTTTGCTCGTTCAACCTGCTATTATGAGAGGATGGTTGGCTGAAACTGTGACTGTAAAGGGGATGTGCGGTTTGGGTTCAATCATATCAATTGCTTGCTCAGATTCGTACTCTTCCTATTTTCTGATCGAGCAATTGTAAATTTAAATTAATTAATTTAATGCTAACCGCCATCATCAGCAGATGAAGTTTGCTCTGTTGTCATAAAATGATCCATGTTGACTAAAAAAGTTGAGTTTGACAGTTCATTCTTGACCTAGAAACAGCAGTTATCTATCTATCTATCTATCTATCTATCTATCTATCTATCTATCTATCTATCTATCTATCTATCTATCTATCTATGTTCTTCTTACAGCATTTTCTTTCTCTCCAATTCTTGGGCAGTATTTGAGTATTTGCACACTGCGTTACGTATACTAACACCTGCCCTATAGTGTTTAGGTGGCCTTACCAATGGTTATACCTGCCCTTAGTGTTTGGCAGGCGTTACCTATGCAAATACCTGCCCTTATACAGTGTTTAGGGGGCGTTTTCTATGCTAACACCAGTTTTATATAGTGACTGGGGGCGTAACCTATGCTAATACTGCCCTTATATAGTGTTTAGAGGGCGTTACCTATGCTTATACCTGCCTTATATAGTGTTTAGGAGGCGTTGCCTATGCTAATGCCTGCTCTAGAGTATTTAGGGGCGTTACCTACACTAATACCGGCCCTTATATAGTGTTTAGAGGGCGTTACCTATGCTAATGCCTGCTCTAGAGTGTTTAGGGGGCGTTACCTACACTAATACCGGCCCTTATATAGTGTTTAGGGGGCGTTACCTACACTACTACCGGCCCTTATATAGTGTTTAGGGGGCGTTACCTATGCTAATAATAAACAATCAGCCACACGCCTCCAATTTATGATCAAGTGGGATTCATTATTCAGCACACCTTGGTGAGAGCAGATTTGGATGGTTAAGAACGTTTGGTGCATCTAGAGTTAACTTCTATTTATTTTTTCTCTTAACTAAAATTTGGATATGATATAAGAGAAATTTAAAAGATTGTTGCAACATGAGGTCCATTATGTTTATGATGCTCAAAATAAGGTTTTGAACAATGTATTTGATTTGGCATCAGGACTGGAACCAATGTATCGTATCGGCAGTAATATCAAAACAGTGCAAATAACACCCAGCAGTACACACAGGAATAGGAAGAGAATCGACATGGTAACCGCTCACATGTACACAAATACACACATGTACAACCATCCTGCCTACGCAAACACATACTTTCACTGCCCAAACAATCACACTCATACATACACATAATAACTCACCATCCTGTAGGCTACAACACACAATCACAGACCTGAACGTTCATGCACGGCACTCACACGGAAACTCATCCCACCTACACAAAATACAAACTCGCTTACTCATACACTCTGCTGGCCAAACAAACAAACAAAGACACACACACACACACACACACACACACACGTACACACCCACACAAAAAAACCAAGCCATCGGGGAGCAAATTCCATTTCATTTCCCGTGCTGGTAAGGAGCAGGCAGGGGAATCAATACACGCCGTCTCCAGCTGTGCTGAAGGGGGTTTCGCTGCCATGGAGACAGATGTAGCGCTGCTACAAATTGCTGCTCTAATTCAATCCACTGGAGTTAACACACACACGCACGCACACACAGATGGAAGATGAGCGCCGTTGTTGCTCCGGTTGGAAAAATGTGATCGCAAATATGAGTTGCTTAATGCGGCACAATTTGGGGAGTCACAAGGTGGAGATCAGTGGAGGATTCTGGGGATGCTGCAGTGAACACACAAACACATGAATAAATCTTTTACCTGTGCACAGTACTGGGACTTGGCCACAGCTACCAGGAGCTTGAGTATGGGCTGGGACTGGGACACCAGAGGAGAGACGGCGTGGATGACCGCTGTGAACTTAGGGTACGGTTTAATACCTGGAGCACAAAGAAAAAGAAAGACAGTCACTCATTAATGCAGTTTAACAAATCCAGAAAACAATGCTGGGCTGGAACACGGCGTGCCGACTGTCAGCCACCGATGCAATTTCAGGCTCTTTGAAGAGAATAAAGCTGACGGAGAACTGAAGGCTCTCATTTACAAACACTTCATATCTATTTTCAGTTAAGGATGTTACTTGAAACGAGTCTGTCAGCAGTTCAAAAATATAGACGATATAATTGTCAGGGATGTACGTTTTTCAAGCCAGTCTTAAAATATTCAATAACGTTAATGTGTTTTGAAAACTCCAAATCTCTTGATCGCTGAATATTTCATTTTGGAAACTCTTCAGCTGTGTCTGGAACCCAATGAACAGACGACTAAGTGCTGACGTGACTTTAAATTCAGCCCGACTTGATGTTGGAATAGAGTAATCGAGGCTGAAAATGAGCAGGAAATAAGATATTGAGCAAGACGGATCATAGAGGACGTTCAACTTTTCCTAATTTAAATCTAATCTCACCCAAACCAACAAAGCATGGCGCGGAGAGGAGATAGCATTAGAGGAGTCTCCTTTCCGCCACTGAGCAACTTTTATGATGAGGAATATACGCAGTCTTAAAACTTGCTAAACTATCCTTGAATATCTAATGAAAAAAGTTAAGAGTGTGCGGAGTTTTCAAACACCTGGGATGTAAATTTGTAACAAGCTCATAAACAGACCTCCATGAAACATTGAACAAAACCTGGAGCAGAATTACTGTCATGCAGCTTATTTTAAATTTTGGATGCGCATGCTGTTTTTCTGTCTTTAGCGCATGATTCTCTGAGGCTTTTTATCATATCCTGTATCAGCACATTACACATCTCACCAGTTTATAGCAGCACAAAAAGGCTAGTTTAGGACAGCTGTTGGAGGCCATTTAAAGGGGACGTATCGTGCTCATTTCCAAGTTCATATTTGTCTTTTGAGTTCCTACTAGAACATGTCTACATGCTTTAATGTTCAAAAAAACACATTATTTTTCTCATACTGTCCGTTTTATTCACCCTCTTGTCTGAAACGCTCCGTTTAAACATCTGTCTCTTTAAGCCCACCTTCCAAAAAAGCCCAATCTGCTCTGATTGGCTTTGTGAGAAAAATATGGTGAACTTTTGCAAAGGTAGTTCTCAAGCTGTTGGCGATATATTCTAATGAGCCTGCATGTGACATAGGAAGGGGAGCCAAATCTGAATGGCTTGTTGAATCACATGATTTTCCGATCTTGGCAGCCCACAAAAAACTGACTGGGTTGTCTTATTTCACAGTTTGTGAGTTGGTAGGCACTCAGATACCCAAATGTAAGAACACTGAAAAAGTGAATTTTTCACGATATGTCCCCTTTAATACCAAAACTGGCCAAAAGTATGTGGACATGTTTGCATACTTTTGTGTACTTTTAGAATGAGGTTGTTTTTAATGGTGTAGTTCCAAAAGGAAATTTTTAATTCTTAAAAATTCTTGGATTGTTTCATTAGAATAATTGTTAGAGGACGAACTATCCAACATTTTACAAGAAAACAGTTAAGATTAAAGTCTGAAATAAAAAAAAAATGTGGCAGAACTTTGTCTTTTCTTTTTTTTCATATCTCATTAATCCTCCTCAGATTTTTATTCTAGACAACAATGTGCTTCCACCTTTATGGCAACAGGCTGTGTTTCATGTTTCAACACGACAGTCAGCCCGTGCACAAAGCCAGGTCTGTCAAGAAACTGTCCTCCCAGTTTGGTTTCTGAGTTTTGGAAGAAACTGACCAGCCTTGCACAGAAGCCCTGACCTCAATACTGTCCTACACCTAAGGGACAACAGCCAGGCCTCATCACCCAGCAACAGTGGGCCGACCTCACTAATACTCTAACGCCTGAATGGGAGAAAAATCCCTGCAGACATGTTACAAGATCCTTCACAGAAGAGTGAAGCCTGGTGTATTAAGCGTATTAATACCCATGGTTTTAGTTGCATTGGCATGAATCTGGCAATACAATACGTATCATGATACCAGCCTGGTCGCACGAAGAGGCATGTGAATGCGCGAGGTATTTAGCTGGCAATAAGAACGCCGTTCTTGCTTGTGGCACGTCATTTGTACGCCATGGAGTCTGTACTGACTGACATATGAATGCAACTGCGGAAATATGCAACGCTAAGAGCTAGCTTTTTGTGCAATCTGAGCCACTGTCTGCCATGAATCTTTGCATGTAAACTATTAATTAAAAAGCAATAGTGTATTTCAGAATCGGTATCACAAACATAAAGTGTGTAATAATATCTCTACTTAGACCTGCTTTTATCACAAGATGTTATTAATATAAAATGGGATTTTTAATATTCTCAAGTATATATTTTGTTATCAGCCTCAAAAATCCAGTAACGCTTTGCCTCTAAATGAAAAGTCCATTTAACTAAATCCACAAAAACAGACTCTGCTCCCGCTGAGTGTGTCTGAGTGTTAATACGCCTGATGAGAGCGTGTGTCTTGTTATTGGCTCTTAGAGAACAAAAAGAAGTGTCAGTTGGAAACAAACTCCACTGCTTTGATTTTACTCAATTACCCATCAGCGACGAGCCACCTTGTCTCCTAAAAACCCATCCGTGTTTAATTGCTTCCTCTTTGACAAACAAACAAGCTCGTGTAATCCATGCCTGTCGCCGTGCCCATCCATTTTAAAAAATCAGCCCTCCACTCCGGGCGCTCCATCAACTGAAAGTGCGCGTCCGTGCTGTCGCCGTCTGTGCATGCACGAGTGTGTGTGTGGATGTGTTATTGTGGCAGCGCTGGATGATGATGGAGTGAAGGAGTGAGGGATGGAGGGAGGCTCCCGGGTCACAGATACGTGGCGGGGGGAGAACTCGGTGCTGCTGAACCGCAGCGGGAGGAATTGGCCTCGCCGCAGAGGCAGCACCGGTAGCAATGCTGACTCAAAAGCCAATGATGGACGGGGCCGGTGTGTCAGCACGACTAATACAAACATCCGTCAAAGGCCCATTCCTCCACTCCACTTGCTGCCACATATTGGAGGCGGGCAGTTGATCACGGGTGGAGGCCATATTTCAGACAAGCTGCAGCTGCACCAGAATCTACTGGAAGTCTTTTCTTGTGCCAAAAAATCGGGACAAAATATTTGGCGCTGGGAGTGACGGATGATGAGGAAACTTTTCTGACCAACCTTTATGGATCAGTTCATCGCTAAACAGGTGTGTAGAAGCATTACGTAACAACACTTTGTACGGTTTATGATGTGTCTCTGCTTCTGTGTCTGTCTGTGTGTGTTACTGACCCAGTGTGGCGTAGTAGAAGGGGAAGTCTCCCAGGTATCCAGAGTACTGCGGCAGGGCAAAGAGTCCCCCTGGGTGGCTGTTCCACATCAGGCTGCTCCTGGAGCCGTGCTCCAACACACGGTCCTGGATGATCTGCACACAGAAACAGCAAGAAACACACATTAGACTAACTCATTAGAAACATTATCTTTAATTTATATTAGGTATTAAGACCGTTTTGACCAGTTTTTCAGTTCAAAATATTATTTTTTTCCTCCAGATGAGCAAATGATCGTCTTTGCTAAATTATAAATAGGACGATAGGACTCTTTGTAATTCTACTACTGCTGCTTCTATCTACTCTGTACATAAGGGACCTATTCTTATCTGTCCTCAAAGAGTGATCTCTCTTTCTCCTTTTTTTCTGTTAGGTTGTTTTTGTGTGTGTGTGTGTGTGTGGAGTTTTTTCTTTTCTGAACCGAGGATCTAAGGATAGAGTTGGTCGTATGTTGTAAAGTTTTGACTTGTGATTTTGGACTGCATAAATAAACCTGACTTGATTGACTAAAGATTATCCCTCGATAAAGTTGTGGACTTGCAAGAGAGACGGCTAAAAACTGAAATCAAAGGCAAAGGCAAGTTTATTTATATAGCACATTTCAGCAACAAGGCAATTCAAAGCGCTTTACATGAAACATCAAAAGCATCAAGACAAAAGTGCAAAAGAAACACATCATAAAAGGACATTTAAATACAATTAAAAACAGTCATTCAAAATCCAAGAGAAGAGAAAATATAAATAAAGCTAAAATAGAATAAGACTGACAGGTATAAAATACAAGAATAAATGTTACAGTGCAGTGTAAGAAATGATTTAATAAAAGGCAGAAAAGAAAAGTCTTCAGCGTTGACTTCAACAAACTGCTGATCTGCAGTTTTCTGGGAGTTTGTTCCAACAGTAGAGGCCGAAACATCCTGACTTTTAGTTCCCAAAAATACTGGATCCTACAAGTCCCATAATGCAACTAATAGCATCTTTTTGTTTGACCCTGAGTGGTAAAACTCCATCATACACTTGTGTTGTCTAGACAACTACATTTATTGTCAAATCCACAGCTTCATTTCAAATGTTTGCTTTAATTTCGAGTCGGGCTGCACGATTTTGAGAAAATATCTAATTGTAATTATTTTGATTGACATTGCAATATGATTTGTGATATTAGAGAGAATGATAGTTTTTCCATCATTATTGTAATTTTCATTAAAAACATATTAAAATGAATATGGTGTGATTTTTGCGATGATCTGTGCCAAACAAAGATGTTTTCTTAAAGGGACTGTTTGTAACTTTTTAAGCGTATAAATGTAGCGGGTCGCCACACATGCGCGCTCGCATATGCGCGTTCGCGTGTGGCCGCTGCCTCTCCTCCTCTGCCTGCCTGCCTCACTCCACACTGCAGAAGAGTTGGTTTAGCTCTGAGAATATCTAGTGAATGTACAGTGGACGTTTGTGCAGAAATAACTGCTGCAGCTCCTCCAGACCAATAGAGGTTTCCCGTGTCTTGTGAAGTAACGCAGCTCCTCAGCGAGTAACGTTACCGTCTCGTTACCTACCGGGTGGCGGTGTCTCCCTGCTCTCTCCGGCTGTGGGAGGAGAGAGCAGGGAGACTCGCTGCAGAGCCCCGCTGCATCAGCCTGCGCTGAGGCAGGAAAAGCCAACACTAAGATCAGATCTAAATCATGTTCATGGAGAGACCTTCGTCTGGTCAGCTAACATTACTGCCAAGCAGCTGAAATATAGAGTGATATTATGGTTTTAGCTGACGTGTGTCTCCTCACTGTTTTGAGCGATGCTCGTTCAGGTATATTTAGAGTGCAAGCGCAAGCTCGACGCTGACTTTCATTGATTTCACGGCCACAGGTGTCGCTGTTAAGAAGCATTTCTGAAAGTTACAAATAGTCCCTTTAAACCTGTAGAATATGATGTGTAGGCCAGATTGATTTCCAGTAATACATATACATGTATACATACATTTGCATAAAGCAGCACATTTGTCCACTCCCATGTTGATAGGAGTATTAAATACTTGACAAATCTCCCTTTAAGGTACATTTTGAACAGAGGAAAAATGTCTGATTAATTTGTCATTAATCATGTTTAACTATGAACAATTATGCGATCAATCGCTATTAAATATTTGAATCTATTGACAGCCCTATTTTATAAATTATATTCCATTTCTGCCAAGAGATCCCCCATAATGCTTCACTCCACTGTCCCTTTTAAGGACACACAGTTTGTTGCCAGGATCAAACTGGTGTCATTTTAATTACAGCAGGGTCTCTGTATTCTGTATTCTCAGCCTGCCTTTTGTGAGACTTCCTTTTCAATTCAGCTATTTCAAACAAACAAAACCTACCTCTGAAAAAATAACATTTCACTCAGATCTCAGAGGACTCGTAAAAATCAGTGTTGATACATTGTGTTGATAAAGGAACAAACCTTTTCAGATTACGGTGGGTGAAATATTAAGGATGTGATCGATGAGCCTTGCGATCGCACCTTAAAAAAAACACTGCAAATTGAGTTTTCACATAATAACACCAAGAAGCAGATAGTCGTAAATGTGAATGAGTATCAACACGGCTAATGTCGCAATAACCCCATTTCAATTCGGAATGATATTCAGAGTATTATTCAAAACGCAGCCGGTGAATTAGAGCAGGTGTTATAAAAGTGAGTCTGCGGGCGTTACATGAAAGTCAGAAAGCTGGCTGAGCTTTCCGAAATGTTTGCTTTATATCACCTCAATAGCAGCTATTGATCGTGTCAAGAGTGAACTGCTGTGGCACAAAGCTGAGGTAAAAAGAAATCCATGTTATTGTGTAATATTTCATCTGGAGACAAACCGAACTAACTCTTTCTTTTGTAAACGGATCAGCAAGTCAAAGGCGTTCGTGGCGGTCAGTCACACAGACAAAAACACATAGACTCGGTCAAAACCGAGTGCATGGCTGGACCGTGTTCGGTCAGTCTGTGAACTTGTGGCTAAATTGTCATACAAACAGTCAGTGGTCATGTCTGTAAGGTGAAATCCAGCGGTACATGTCCACCAGGTCCGGCGAGGACACTAGAGGACGCGCTGCTCCACTCAACTGGTTGTTCAAACGGCCGTTCAGCTGATTGGTCCCTGGTTTTCTGTTTGCCGTTTCAAACAGGAAACAACGTGGCGGCCTGCTCGTAAACTTTCTGTTATTCGCTTAATGGGTTCATTCAAATACAGCCCCTCTCCCACCATGCACTGGGCGACTGCTTCTCCTGCTTTCCATAGGAAATGAATCAAAAGCGCCGAGACGCCCTCCGTCACCGGATCTGTTGGAAATGCGCTGATAGAGGAGCGCTCACGCCGGTGAGAGGAACCGCTGACACGCCCCCTCTGGAAACGTAAACAAAGGACTGTTCCCACCTCTTCATTTTGAAAGAGCAACGTCCAATGAGGAAACTCCAACACTCGGCCGACCAATCGTGTAACTTCATCAATCAGTCAGTCACTCAGTGACAGACGTCTGGCCCTCTGCGGTCCAGACAAAGTCATCAGCTGTATTTAAGCACCGGTTAGCCCTGATCCTGACTGCTCAGTCAAACGGTCAGACGCGACAACAGCCACTATTTCCCCCCGCCAGCTGCGGCTCGCCGTTGGCCTCCACTGATCAGGCAAGCAGAGGAAAGAGATATTGCTCCCGTGCCCTTGAGCCATGCTAAATTGCTGCAGTAAAACAGACACAGGTTTGCGGGGCCGTGTTTTATTGAATCGGGAGGTGACGGCGAACTCAAAAAGGACGGATGTACGTGCAGAGAGTCAGGTGTGTGACGGCTGAGCAGCTGATAGCTTTTCGAAATGTAAAAAAAAGTTAATAAGATAGCCGGAGGGGGCTTACTGTAATAATATTGACGAAACAACATAAAAATTCATCACAGGGAGTAAAGAGGAAAAAAAAAAAAACAGCACTGGGTGAGTGTTTTTTTTTTCTTTGTCCCTGAGGGCAGTCGATAACCATTTGCCTCAGCCGAACAGATTAACTCGAAATCCGTTAACTTCTCTATAAAAACACAGCCCGCCACCTTAAAAAACCCCGAGCCCTTTACACCTTATGAGGGGCAATTTTGCTCGCTTGGCTGCGGCTCCTCCCCCGTCGGCGGCCCTCAGTCGGGACATGATGGACGACTCAATCTCACCTCCGAACAGCCACAATCAACCAATTAGAGCATGATAGATAAATCCTGCTTCTCCGCGAGCACACTGCGAGCTCGCCTTTAATAGGTGAGTTTAATAGGTGTACCAGCAGCACGGCCCCGGCTATATTGACCTTGTGATTGGTCGAAACGCGGCCGCTTCCTGACAGGAAACACCGCATGATAGGTTGGACTCGTGTTTCCTGCTTGCTTGCCATCTTCACATACGCAGTTTGGAGTGGATGTGGGAAGTCAATAAAAAGCTTTGTGAATGTGCACGAGGAGATTCAATCTGTCAAGATATCGGAGTGTGTGCATGTTTCTGAACGTGTGTGTATCATCACAGATCTGCAGCGAGGAGGAGGAGGAAGGAGGAAGGAGGAAGGAGGAAGGAGGGGGGGTTGCAGGCTCGACAGGATGAATAAACCATGTCGCTCGTTATCTCGGGGGCTGCCACGGCAACGCCATTTACATATGTCACCCCTTCTCCTCTTCACCCTTTCTCCCACCACTCTCCTCTCCCCGTTTTTTTTTTTTTTTTTTTTTTTACAGGACAGTCAGTCAGGATTAAGTGTTCAGCCCGCCACACACACAAACACACACTGAGTCACAAGCTCTTTCGCCGTGTCACCTTGCTCTTTAGCGCGGAGTGACAGCGTGTCAGCAAGGTTATGCCTGGGTGGTGCCGCGTGTATCTGGGCTGACGCACCTTGACATATGGAGATGTGTTTCTGACTCTGTGTGTGTGATAGCGCACGGTGAGACGGGGGGGTTAGATAACAAACAGAGCAGACATGTAGGGCTAGCTATAAAAACTGACAGACTCTAGATGCTGAAGCCACGGCACATTGCGTGCCGAGCGCGTGGGTGCTTGTGTCAAAAAAAAGTCAAATTCAGATGTAAGATTTGGTTCTACTGTAAGTAAGATCGCAGCCTTGAGGGGAATCTGGCTCCGGGGCTTTAGCGACGCCGTGAGAGAGGGAATTAAATGGAATACTTGGGTGACAGAGGAAGCGGGAAGAAGAAGACATTTGTTACGTTTGGGATTGGATGGATCGTTTCTTTCCAGTCACACATTTTTTCGAAACTGGATAGTTAACAAAAGTGGATGACAAAACGAGGTCAGAGGAATTAGGGAGGCTTCTGAACTGACAATGATACTCCACCTGTATCAAACACTTTTTGTGGTTTTGTCCTTCACCAAGAACAGCAGCGGTGGTCGGCATGGATTGGATGGATTCCAACAGTGACCAGTTTTCACGGTGGGATGAAAAAACTATTATAATCATCTTTTAAAACTAAAATGTTCCAGTCCAAGAGTCCTGCTATGTGGAAGACATTAAGCTTTGTGCCTGTGCCCAAAAAGCCTAATGGTACGTGTCCACAGGGGCGTTTTTTATCGCGAGGGCACACGACGCTTCCCAACATTGGACGCTTGGTGTGCTATAGGCACTCGGCTCCTGATTGGACAAACGCTTTCCCGCCGTTTGTTGCTGCTCCCAGCTTTCAAACCGGAACCAGTATGGAGGCTCGTTTGGAAACTTTCTTCTCTTATTTCACGTAAATAGTTCACTGAAATGTGTTTCTGAAAACATTCGAGGCGAGAAATAAGCCATGCAGTTGCTGAATCTGTCTTTATTTTGGATCGACAATGTTTAGTTTAAAAGATTATCGGGAGTTTGGAGAGGCGGCGAGTCGCGTCGGACGCCCGTGATTTGCATAAAGTAGACGAGCCCTCAACTTTATGCAAATAAGGAGCGGGCGTCGCGACGCCTAGTCTCTCGAATCGCGACGCCACGCTACCAGAATGCATTGCGCGGCTGCTTGCATAGACAATGAATGGGGAGCGTGGAAAGCACGGAGTCTGTGGACACGTACCGTAATGCACTAGGGCACTAAAAGATCTCAGGCCTATTGCTCTCACTTCACATATTATGAAATGCTTTGAAAGGGTTGTCCTGGTGCATCTCAGTAGTTTGTGCCTACTAGGACCCGCTTCGATTTACATACAGGAAAGGAGTAGGCGTGGATGATGCCCTCCTTTACCGGTTACATAGGATCTACAGCCATCTGGAGTTATCTGGTGCATCTGTCAGACAAGCTTCTTAATTTCAACCTAAATAGTTGCATGGGTCTTGGATTACCTCGCATGTAGATCTCAGTATGTGAGGCTCCGTGGCGCTGTATCGAACACCATCCCCACCAACACATGGGCGCCACAGGGTACGGTTTATATCTCCGTTCTTATTCACATTGTACACCTCTGACTGCAGCTTGTGACAAATTCTCTGTGAGCATGTGGTGAAAAGTCCTTTTTTTGCTCTCTGTAAACGACACTGTCCACCCTTCTATTTTGCTTCTAGCCTTGTACCAAAGAGACCAGAGAGAGAGAGAGAGAGACCTGAGAATACAGCAAAGATTGCAGAGAGTCTGCTGTGACACCGCAGCCCTCTGAGAGAAAGATTGATGATGGAGGAGTAGGAGAAAAGAAGGCAGAGAGGCCCCGTGTGTCGTGAACGCTCACCTCCAGCGTGGTCAGCACTATCTTTTCCACCGAGGAGAAGTAGGCCTCCCAGAGGAACTGAGTCTGCTGTCTGAGGGACAGGATCTTATCCTGGTGGATGGAGCGCACCGTGGTCGGGATCTGCAAAACGACAAAACAGCAGTCAGTCTTCACTCAGCACAGATCTGGGACCTGGACTGTGGTGACGGGAAGATTAAAATTGGTCCCAGAGATACACTCATCGACAGATAAACACATTAAGGAGTGGACGTCTGGTGAACTGTAGGCTGAAGCAGATATTGCAGGTTTTCTGGAGTAGTGGACAAAACTATTTTTAAGTCATTTAGGTCAAGTCCAAGTCTCAAGTGTTCTCAAATCACTTCTGGAGACAGGTCTGAAGTCCTTGAGGGAAAATCAAAGTTGAGTCACAAGTTTTAATAAATAAACTGCAAGTCAGTCCTCTGAATGCTGACCATCTTGCTTACAGCGGTGTTACTGAAGTTACTGAAGTGCTGGAGTTTTCATGGCCGAGACCAAGTCCTTTTAAAAAGATAGGCCTAACAATGTATTATTAAAGGTGTGTTTCCATTTAAGGCCTACCTGTTGCTGTCTTATGCCTCGTTCACACTACACGACCCTAGCTCAAAGCCCCGGATCAGAGGCAAATCGGTGTTGGCTCGCCACTCAAACATCGCCGTTTGAGCGTCATGTGTGAGCCAGGCTAGCTGTTTTCAGTCTATGCGCTAAACTAAGCTAAGTTTTTAACCCTTCACTGGTCATATTGTGCATCTATTTAACAATTTAAGCAAAACTAAATTACAAAAAAATCTATTTCTTTGTATTTTTATATCAAAACCCTCTTTTCTTCCTGTAAAACAAAATATGGCGTGTGCTTATGTAAGCTAGTACCAACCAGTTTCAACCAATAAAATCACGACATCCATCTATCCATCCATCAATCTGCAACTTTTAGTGAAAGTATCGCGCTACATCCTGAGCCCTAAGGATTTGATTTAAATCCCTCTCGTAACTGTACACCGCTCAAATGTTCCATTTCACTGAGGAATACTCACAGAACAGAAGCTAAAGACGCTCCAACTTCCATTTCACTGGGACTTTAATGGACAGATATGAGAGTGGTGTCAATCTTCTCATGTAACGCTCTGCTAGAAATTTACTTTTCCTTAAAAGTCTAAAACTCTGGCAGCAGTCTTGTCTGCCATGTCTACCAAATTCCTTAGTATAGGAGTTAAAACATGCTATTTTGAATATGTACAATCCAAGATGAAAAAAAATTAGCATTTACAGACATACATTTAAGAAAAAGAGGCGCACAACACAGAGAAAAAAACTAACAGCAACAGCAACTATCAGTCATCAAAGAGTATTAGGGGAGAAAAGCTAAAACGCTGCAGCAGCCTTTGCTGAATGCTTTTGTACTTTCATTTGAAGGGCTGTGTAGTTTAATCCCTATGTGAGTTTATTTGTCATAGTAAAGGGGGGATAATGGCAAATAAACACGTTTTATCCACTCTTTAGTAAATACTGCCACATCCTGCTAACTGGGAACATTTTTATTGAAGAAGTAAATATACGTACATAAATATGCAGTATTTTCCAACCATGGTTTCAAGACAGAGTAAAAACTTTGAATGTAAAATACAGGTATCCCACATTAAGTGAAACAACATACATTGATATACTGTATGTACTGTATGTTGTATGCATCTCAGCCCATCATTAGCGCTGTGTATGGGCATATAACCGGCAATATGATACGTATCATGATACAAGGGTTGCGATTTTTTAAATCTAATTTTAGGAAAACTGTCATAGTATAAAGAACACACCACCGTATGCATAAAAACTGAGTAAAAAACGTTTACTTTTTATCTGAAATCAGAGCAGTGGGATCTGCATTTGCATTTATAACAGTCCCTGTGACATCCAACATTATAGCACTATTTTGAGAGGGCACATACAGTTCATCTTTGCATAATTAAACTAAAAATCAATAGTGATTTTGAGAATCAATACAGTATCACAAAGCATAATATTGCGATACTCAATTTTCTTCCAACCCTACCCATCATATTGCTGTAAAATAACATAAACCCACAGATATACCCAGGATGGCTCAGGCACTTTGGTGCCGCACAGAGTTATAAAACTCAATGTCAAACAATATTATTACACACTTTCATTCAAATTAAGATTTAATGGGCATATAATTACTTTTCCCCCATGAAGTTCAAGCAATTCCAGCCAAATCCATTTGCTCGTTCTATTTATTTGCCCTCTCATATAACAATGTGAGGCTTTGAGTGGCATTTCAAGCAGTCAAGGACTTGGTATGCTGCTTGCATTTTGTTTAGTTGTCAACCACTTCACTAGAAAACAAAACAAAACAAAACAGCATTCGGGGAATATAACTGTGTATAACTGTCTGTGTATAAGATATCGACAGTCAGAAAAAAGGGTTTTGTTCTCAGCAGGTGTGCTGCTGTTTTTAGTTTTCAGGTGATACACAGAGCGTGCGGTTTCGTGTGAGTTGCCGTCTTCGGGCCGTTACCTGCAGCAGGAGCCTCTCGTCGCCGATCACCGCGGCTGTGTTCCAGTCGATGATTTCGGAGAAAGGCAGCTCCCAACCGTTACTCAGCATCACCGGCACACATGCAGCCTGACACACAAACACACACAAACACAGACAGAGAGGGAAGCTTGGACATGATCCTTTACAAACACAAATCAGAGCTACAACTAAATCATGCAACATATTGATCTGGATTATTAAAGCTGCTACAAAGCGGCTCTTTTCATATAAAGGCTGTATTATAATTGATCAGTTTGTCTGTGACCCTTTGTGTTCATGTCTAAACTGCCCATATGGCAAAAATTGGATTTTCAAGCTTCTCTGGTGTAATGTGGACATAACATCATACATAAAATCACTAGTGAGGCTTGTAGCAGCCAAGAAGGGAAGTCACACAACAATGATGCACGCAGCAGAAGGCCCATTATTCTCTTTATAGATGCCAACTTTATCAGCTGCAGACTGTTTCAGCTGCTGTTTCAGATCAGAAATCTTCTCAAAAGGGCCAAACTTTAACAACTGAGAGGGGAAAAGCAGCTGCCTAAAATAGCCGTACTACAGATTTAATCACAATTATTAATCCTAATTATATGAGAAGCACTTATTGCAGAACTTTTTTGGGATGTATCCTGACAAACGCTCCACTATGTTCACCAGCTAGTCGCAAACTTTGTCTGCCTGCTGTTTGGTGCTTGGCAGGGATTTGTCAGTGGCTTTTACCCTGAAAACAGCTGATTGCTGCTGGAAACTATTGATGAAAGCAGTGGGAGTGAACCAAAACATTAAAGCTGCAGGTCTTAAAACCCAAACAATTAGCTTAAAGGTGCTAAAACGCTCAGTAGAGCTGAGGGGAACTGCTGCGTCTGTTGATAATTCTCAGTGGGTTCATCACATCACATCAGTCATTTGACCCATTGTTCAAGTAAAAAAAATAATTTGTGCAGCTTTAATTTAAAGGTACAGTGTGAAGGATTTGGTGGCATCTAGCGTTGCGGTTGCAGATTGCAACCACATGAGAATAATCCCTCCACTCATTCCTCCCTTGCGGTAACGTGAGCCGCAGAGTGCAAAACCGCGGTAACGCTGTTAGCCTTGCTCAGAGGCCATCCGTACCATAATAACACTACTTTAGGAGCAACAGAAGTCAGACCGCGGCTGGCGGTACCACGGTTTTGCACTCACGTTACTGCAGTTTCACAAGCATGTTGGAGAACTACGGTGGCCTTCAGGTAACGTAACTTCAGGTAATGTAAAAACATGAAAGGCTCTCTCTAGAGCCAGTGTTTGGTTTGTCCGTTCCGTAGAAACATGGCAGACTCCGTGAAGAGGATCCGCTCCCAATGTAGATATGAAGGACTCATTTTAAGCTAACGAAAACACAACGGTTCTTAGTTTCAGGTGATTATACACCAATGAAAACATAGTTATGAATATTATATTCCATTTCTGCTAATAGATCCCCTGTCATACACTGTTCCTTTAAAAAAACAAACAGTGCAGTCTTGGTGTACACACATGAGCTCGAATGTAAAACATGCATACATATTGCTGGGATCATAGTTACAGATCAAACATGAGCTGAACACCACGCAGCTTAGCAATCAGATAAACGGAAATAAGCTTGAACATACAATCTAGATAAGCAGGCAGGCAGCATATAGTCACAGATAGTGAGGAATTCAATATTACGACGACTGATATGGATATGAAAAAAAATCCATTTGTTGGACAACAGATCACACAGAGAGTCTAATCTGGATTTATATAACCAGAAAACATGTATTAACTCCGCTGTTACACGGCTGTGCAAACCAGAAACAAAAATAATTTCTTAATGACATGCTTAATAGTTCTGTTTCTGATTCTCTTTGTGTTTATTTGATTTAAAAAAAAAAAGCTGAGCCTGAAAATCAAAGAAGCAAAGCACATTCAGTCTATTTGTTCATCTTAAAGAGGACCTATTATGCTCATTTCCAGATGCATATTTTGGGTTTCTACTAGAACATGTTTACATGCTTTAATGTTCAAAGAGCGCTTTATTTTTCTCATACCGGCTCTGCTGAGGCGCCTTTTTTCCCTCTCTGTCTGAAACGCTCTGTTTGAACTCCAGTCTGCTCTGATTGGTCAGCTGGCCCACTCTGTTGTGATTGGTCAACCAAACCAAGCTCTTTGGACTCTGCTCCAGCTCCGCTCTAACTAGCTTTGTTTGAGGGCGTGCTAAACTAGGCCGCTAGGCAGGTATTATGCAAATGTGTTACTTGGTGACATCACCACGTTACGGAAGAAAAGGCGGGACTTCAAGCGAGGCATTTCAGGCAGTTCAGGAGCAGTGTTTCTGTGAGGGAGAGTAACTCCCTTTAGTGTGGACTTTGGGATTTGTAACTTTGCAGACCTTTTACATTCACAACAAAACTATATAACACACTAAAGGAAAGGAGAAAAGCAAAAAAAACATGAGGGGCCGTACACATGCCACATCTAAAAACACATGGAAAACGTCAGCTATGCCGCTTTTTTTCTTTCCAATGTGCTTTGGAGGTTGCGCTCCTGTCACACCTGCTGTTACTAAGCAACCAAAACCTGCGTGCTGCGATGACGATGCTGATGCGGTAATTTAGCAGGAAGCCTCACTGACTAAACTAAACAAATCAAATCAAAGATAAATGCATTTCGAGCACCGTAAATCCATCACAGTAACTTTACACTCTATTTCTCTGTGTCAGTTTGGCCTTTCAACTGGATGTTGTGTCATCCTCGGACAGAAAGGAGGATGCGAGTAAAATAGTCTGTGGGACAGATGGTAACGCTCTGGGTAGCCCTGCATTAAAATGATTACACTCTCCTCCATATATTTACCGCAGACTGACATTTGAGGAAGAAAGAAAAGTTATCTGCCGGCTGTGATTGGTTGTTCCTCGTCACATGACATGCGCTGCAGTGTTCCAAAAATTTGGAAAAAGTATTTTTTATCTCAGGTGCAGCTGTCGGGGCCTGAAAAATAGGCGCTTGCTCTTGCGTTTGAGCGCACCTGCTGCACGTCTACATGGACTTGAGCGCGCAAAAAAGACGTGTGTACGGTCCCTAATAGGTCTTCTTTAAGTGAGCACATTCACTCACTGTAAGGCCTTTTTTTTTTTTTTTTACAGCTGCACCTGTTGACGCATCAATAATAAAACGGTAACTTCAGGTACTGGGAAGTTAATTACTCAAAGGAGGTGAGCAGGAGGAATGATAAAGAGAGGAGAAAGGGGAATTAAAAGAGATCAAAAGGCAGAAGAAAGTGGATAAATAGATGTGGGAAAAAAAGATGAAAAGAGGGGAGGCAGTGAAGCTGAATGTGACCTTTGGCAAAGGAGTGGCAGAGGGATGGAGGGATGAGAGGAGAGGTAGAGGGAACAGCTGGTGTGTGTGTGTGTATGTGTGTGTGTGTGTGTGTGTGTTCGTTCGTGGTGGGAGTTTGATGTAATGACGGCCCTGTCACTCCCAGGTCATAAAGGTGTCAACTCAACCAGAGCTGGCCCTCGGGCTCTGCTGCTGTCTCCACAACTCACACACACTCACATACACACACTCATACACAATCCCATGCATACAGATATATATACAGCCACATAAACAACCTCCAGGCACACACACGCACACGTACACACAGAGTTGACCTCTATTAGCAATTGCTTTCTCATGCAAAGACCAAAGCCTGTAAATACTCTCCCTCCGTTTTCCTGTAGACGGTGTGAGTCGATGGATGGAGTGAGTCAGACAAATGGAGGAAGGAGAGGAGAGGGCATATTTCCCTCCTGAGTGAAGTGTGCTAGTGTATGTGTGTATATGTGTGTGTGTGTGTGTGTGTGTGTGTGTGTGTGTGCGGCAGCTGATAGTGAGATAAGCGCACTTATGTGGGTGCACTCTGCGGACGGTAAGGAGAGGTAAAGGACAGTGCAGTAGTAATGCGGAAGAGTGCAGTGCAGTTATAGAAATGGATGAACAGGGGAGGGAAAAGAGAGAGAGATGTGAAGTGTGTAGATTTCAAGAGGTTTGAGTGAAGTGGAGGTAAATGCAGATCCAGTAGGAAATGACTGCAGATGGGACGACTTTACCTCACTGGTTATTATGGTCATACGGTATGGGGAGGTGTTGCGGTACATCGTGTGTGGCAATTTTAACTTTATGTACACTTAACCTTGACAAACTATTACACTTGGAAGAGCAAAGAACTCCAGATTCTATCTTTGTAAACCATTTTAATATTCCTACATCACTGCGGCACTCTTTTATTTTGAAACTGGAGTGCATACAAAACAGACCAGCCATAAGGAGGAAAAAAACACTAGCAATTTGACCTTCTATGTGGGTGTGAACTTGTTTCACTGTAACTATAACTAAGGGTGCTTTCACACCTAACCTGTTTGGTTCAGTTGAAATAAACTGGTTAGTGCGGTTCATTTGGGCTGGCATGAAAGCTGTTAATCGAATCCTGGTGCGGACCGAACAACAACCGAACCGAGACCGCTTGAAAAGGTGGTTCCCGGTCCGCTTTCTGGTGCGGTCCGTTGTGTGGTATGAAAGCAAAAAAATCAAATGCAGGATTTTATGATGGCGGATATCTGATTTTAGCATGATTTCAAAAGCTAAACTACTAATAAATCCATCTGGTGAATGTGAAACCTATTCATGCAATGCAAGGTTGGTCAAAAGTTGTTAAAACTGTTGCGCTTGTATCAGACTCCATGTAATTTCTCAGTCCATTTAAAAGAGTGCGACAGCGATCCCATATTAATAAGCCCCGAATCATTACTGTACTGTGCGTGTCCGGCGTTTGCACCAATCATCTGGGAGCGCAAAAAGGGTCTTTTGTCCAGTCCTGTCTCTACCTGATCTATTAGCAGAAATGGAATATAACATTCATAACTATATTTTCATTAGTGTATAATCACCTGAAACTAAGAGTCGTTGTGTTTTTGTTAGCTTAGAATGAGCCCTTCATATCTACATAGGGAGCGGGTCCTCTTTACAGAGTCCTCCATGTTGCCTCATCATGTTTCTACAGTAGCCCAGAATGGACAAAGGACACAGACACTGGCTCTAGAGAGAGCCTTTTGCGTTTTTACATTACCTGAAGGCCACCGTAGTTTTTCCGACACGCTTGTGAAACTGTAGTAACGTGAGCCGTAGAGTGCAAAACCGGCACCGCCACCAGCCGCCGTCTGACTGCTCACGTTACTGCAGTCTCTTGGAAAGGGAGGAGTGAGCGGAGGACCACACCACTAGATGTCGCCAAATCCCACCCCCTTTAATAGTAAACTCCAAAGATCTGCCTTTCAGAAGAGACCAGGATCATTCAGTCACGGGGGTGAGAGCTACATCGATATTGTTTTACAATTGAAACTGTTCATCTGACACTTGATCGATATGATTGTTAAACTACAAATACAACCCAGAGTTTTCTAACAGATTTACATTTTTTCCAGAAGCCCTGTGAGCACTGTTTTTTTTTTTTTTTTTTAATTTTCACA
The DNA here is from genome assembly GCA_916701665.1 of Sebastiscus tertius. Lineage (NCBI taxonomy): Eukaryota > Metazoa > Chordata > Actinopteri > Perciformes > Sebastidae > Sebastiscus > Sebastiscus tertius. Next base: position 38,460 of record CAKAOH010040398.1, read on the forward strand.
AAGTCAGGCGACAATCTAACAGTTCATCTGTTAAATTCATTCACGTGTTACAATATAACGTACAGTTTAGAGGCAGGAGGAAGCAGCTAATCTTCTCAGTGAAGGCCTTGTTTGTTTATATTAATTACACCATTAGTCTGAGAATTAAGGTGGTAATGATTTAGGGATCCTTTAATGCTAGGAGTAGCACCATTACAACAAATGCTAAGTGGGAGGTTTGGAGTGTGGGAGGGGATTCCTTTTCTCCCTGCTAATATTGCTGGTAGGCATGAATTTACAGCATGTGCAGTGCTTTCTCATAATGGGGTGTGTTTACAGTATGTGTGTGTGTGTGTGTGTGTGTGTGTGTTGCTTGTTTACCTGCAGCGCCTCAAGGAAGCGAAAGGAGCCCAGGCGTCTGCCGCGGGGCACCAAGCAGAAGGTGGAGTTGTGGAGCATCTCCTTGTAGTCGTACCTGCAGAGACACAACACACACACATGATGAGTTCACTGACATAGGCAAGAACGTGTTATTTATTGCAACACACTTAGAAAAAATGTGTGTAATTAGAGGAATACATACAGTGCATGCATCATTGCTACTTGTAGTAATGAGCTATATAATTGGACAGTATATCACAGCTGAAGAAAATGGCATGCTAAACACGGCTTGTGAACTACGTCTGTATATTTATATATGGTCATTGTCATAATATGCACAGGGATTTACACACATTCACAGGAAGCTTTTCACAGATTTTTATGATATAAATCTAAACAGGCAAATCAGGAACAAACACACAAATCCTGATGAAAGCAAATTTCAAAACCACCCATTCCTGTGGTTTTAGCTTTGGCTGCTGTGAAACTCCACTGTGTCCGTTGGTCATGACTCAAAAGGACAATTCCGGTTTATTACAAGCACAACTTTGGGCTGTAAAAGGAAGCCAGAAACACGACCTGTCCGACAATGAGACAGGTTATAAAGAAGACAACAGCTTGGTCAGAATATCTATACTTCTATAGTGATTCCCAAAGACTGGGTCGGGACCCTCGGTTAGATCGCAGGACATTTTATTAGGGTCGCCTTCCATAGTCGTTTATCCAAGATTTATATCTGCAGTACACCTTTGAGCCACATGAGGGAGCCTGCATGTTCGTATTGTTCTGATAATTGTAGCCAGTACTTATAACATTGACTCTAATATGAAAGGCTAGCGTACATTCTGCTGTTTTACTGACGAGAGGAAAAAAACAAGCGTTAACTCTGCCTTACTTAAATGCATTTATTAGGTCTCATTTATTCTTATTCCTTTAGTATGTTATATTTCTTCTGTGCATGTAAAAGGTCTGCAAAGTCACAAAGCCCAACGTCCACGCCAAAGGCAAGTATGCACCTGATAAATAAGCATAACAGACCCTCTTTAAGTATTAAACATGTATGTGTTTTCAATAATATGCATAAAACGAGTTGTGATTTACCAAACTTATATCTCTCTTCGAAATGACTGGTTAACCTATTCAAGTTAATATGAGGTGACGCAGAAATGGCTGTAAAAATGGTCAGGAACGTTCATTTACGCTCTTCTTATGATTTATAGATACAAGGCCGGCTGTGAATTGGGTTGTGATGGTTTGTCATTTTTAAAAAAGGTGCAAAAAAGGTGCAAAAAAGTTTGTGAAACACTGATCTAAACTGCTTCATTTGAAGGTAAAAACTTAAAGGAAGTGCACCCAACATGTCCGTGATAATCCGTCACTATACAACAAGTCTGCTGGGTCAACTTTGATCCGGACTCTGTATCAACTGATGGATGTTTACAATGAACAGTTTGCAGAATAACTCCACCCTTCACCTTGGTTTTTCTCCTCCAAATATGTTTGTGTAAGCTGGCGTTTGTTTGCAACCTGTCTCATTTCCTGCAATGTCAGTCTGACTTCTTTTTTAATGATGTGGCCGCATTCCCAAATCTCTGCAATTAACTTTGTGAGCACAATGTTATTATCAACGATAGAAGCGATGGCCAAAACCAACAGGACAGGATCCAAACTGTCAGAAATATCATAAATCTCCCATTTCACTTCTGTTTCTTTTACACCTCACAGCCTCTCCATCCATAAACTCCATCCCATCTCCCTCGCTCTTTCTTCTCCTCCCACCTCTTCCTATCTCACAAACCATACGCTCCTCTGCACTCCCCCTCTTCTTTACTCGCTACCTTCCTCAATCCCTCTATCTCTGAAAGCAGGATGCTGACGCTCCCTCTCTCCCTCCTTCCCTTCCTCCCTCTCCCCTCCCCTCCTTCCCTCTATCTCTCCAGTGAGGTGTGTCTTATTGCTCTCCAAACAGGGTGATCAACCCTGCCAGGGGTAATGAGCTGAGAGTGACACCTGCTTCCACCACACAGCTGGCTCTCTCCGTGTGTGTGTGTGTGTGTGTAACAGGGAATGACAGAAATAGGGAGACGGTGTGTATCTGTGCATCAGTGTGTTTATGCACGCTGCTTTTCTATGTGTTTTGACAGTTTTTGCATGTACTGCTAAACACAAGCGATGGTGCCACGCATGTCTTTAATATGATATTTACTTTCTCCTCCGCTGAACCTTCAACCAAGTAACTGAACGCCACAATCTCACGGTTTCTCTCAATTTATTTGCTTTATTGTGTCTTTATTTCTTCTCCGGCTCGCTTTCTCCAAACGTGGACACAGCAATGTCTCCCTGCGTGGATTACTTCTCTCTATCTCTGTCATACAGACACACGGAGTTAATAATAAAAGCCACCTAAACGCTAACATGCCAGCCGACAGCGCAGAGCCAGGCGTCGCGGGGTTGCTGTGTTGTTAAGTCAAATTATTCTCTAATTTCTTTTACACATTTTCATTAATAAATGATTTTCTAAAAGAGGGAGTAGATATGTTTAAGTTGTTTTTCAAACGTATTTTATGTCACCGTGCACACAAAAGTTTCCTGCTGTGAGAAAACACAGATCACAACAACTTAGAGTAAACTACATCTTCTCAGAAAATGTGTTTTACTAAAGAAGAAAAGGGAGAAAACTCAGGAAGAAGCATACTTAAGATGGTAATTATGCACCAAGGTAAAAAAACAAACAATTACAAAACCAAACATTTAAGCGTCTATACTGCCAATAAAAATCTATTTATATACTTTTTTAACAACAGCTGTTGTTGCCTGTTGGGCTGCAGTCTGACATGTTATGATTTGAGCATATTGTTTAATGCTAAATGCAGTACCTGTGAGGGTTTCTGGACAATATCTGTCATTGTTTTGTGTTGTTAATTGATTTCCAGTAATAAATATATACATATATTTGCATAAAGCAGCATATTTGCCCACTTCCATGTTGATAAGAGTATTAAACACTTAACAAATCTCCCTTTAAGGTACATTTTGAACAGATAAAAATGTGATGACTTTGCGATTAATCGTGATTTAATATTTTGATCGATTGACAGCCCTATAAATGATGCATTAGGGTAAAAAAACAAATAAAACAAACACTTAAAGTACATTTAAGCATCTGTGCTGCCAAAGCTTTTTTCTAAAAAATCAATTTACATTTTTGTATTATTAATTTCTTAGTAGAGCTAGAACAATGAATCGATTAGACTAAATTATTAATGATTAAACTATTGAATTAATCGCCAACTATTTCAATAATCAATCTGTTTGAGTGATTTTTTAAGAAAAAAAAAGTCAAAATTCTCCGATTCAAGCTCCTTAAATGTGAATATTTTCTAGTTTCTTTACTCTCTATGACAGTAAACTGAATATCTTTGAGTTGTGACATTTTGAGGACGTCATCTTGGGCTTTGAGAAACACTGATCTACATTTTTCACCTTTTTCTAACATTTTATAGACCAAACAACTAATCGATTAATCAAGAAAATAATCGTTAGTTGCAGCCCTATTTCTTAAATCTTAACTTTTATAAATAGCCCAAAAAAAAAATGACACCAATGATTTTTGTTTGAAAAGAAAAATGAAAGAAAATGGAAATAATGAGGCCTAAGGGTGGTTCAGGTTGGGGGTTAAGAGACTCGTGAGGCAGAAAATCATTTCTCATTTAGCCATAGTCTATAACAAGGTGAAGGTTACAGGAAACACACACACACACACACACACACACACACACACACACACACACACACACACACACACACACACACACACACACACACACACACACACACTCTGTTGTATTGACGATGCCGTGGATGTACTGTAGCTTCTACAGGCGTGTGACACCGATTGCTGATGCTGCCTTCTGTGTGTGTGCCTCTGAATATGGACCGAGCTGACGGGGCAAAGCTGGAAGCCGAGAGCACTACGTCTAAACACACACACACACTTGGTGGTGATTGTGATTGCTGATGTTTTGCCGGCGAGATGCAGCCTCGTCTCTTCTTTAGCCGAACTCTAATGAAGTGCGGGGGGGAACATGACAGCCTGCGATAAAATCCCACCCTCATTCACACCTGCATGCATAACGTTCTGCGCGGCACATAACACGGTTAGCACACACACGCATAAACACACACACACAGGCGGGCTCGCATAAACACACACGCGGCGCGAACAAGCGACAGCTGCACGCCCTCACATTGACGTTCCGTCACCTGTCGATGGAGACGAAGAAGCTATCTTAGCCCATATTTCCACACCAGCTGTCTGCCTGGCCGGTGTCTGTTCGGGCATGTGTGTGTGTGTGTGTGTGTGTGTGTGTGTGTGTGTGTGTGTGTGTGTGTGTGTGTGTGTGTAACAGCCCACAAAACAGGCCGACATCTGATGGCAGTGAATATCAATGTGTGGATTTAACATGCAACAGCCCTGTAAAGCGTTTTATAATTACAGCGCTTCTGTGTGTGTCACATCTTCTGTCGCCTTAATGCAAATCTTTTCTCTTTCTATTTGACCTGATCTGATATTGGAAGAACAACTTCTCGCTTCATTTTATAACCAATACAGGAACATTTATCTCAAGTCTCTCGAGCAAATCGCTGGTTCACAGGATGCACATTTTGGCGAGGTGTCTTCCTGAAAAAGCGCCAGTACAACCCTCCCACATGATTCACCTGCTGTGTGCATCTTAACCTCACCATGACTCGGATTGAGCCTTAAAGCGGGGGCAGGCAGAATATTTCTTGGCATCATTGGGTGAAAAAAATCCATAATAACCTTTCACAAATTGTAATTCAAGTGTTCTTAGAGAAACTTCTGCACCTCCTGTTTTCAGGCTTTAAAAAAATCTAGCCCGTGACAGGAGACTTTGGACCAATCACAGGTCATTTCAGAGAGAGAGAGCGTTCCTATTGGCTGTCCATTCAGCGGAGGCAGCTGTCAATCACTCGCTAACTCCTTTCAAACGGTCAAACTAGGCAGCGCTGATCAAATATGAATCAATATTCTGTTACTGTAATGTCTAAACTTTCTCATTTTACAGCTAAACAGTACACCACAAGATGTTTCTGAAGACATTTGAGGTGAGAAAATAGGCATTACAGTAACAGAATATTGATTCATATTTGATCAGCGCTGCCTAGTTTGACCGTTTGAAAGGAGTTCACGAGTGATTGACAGCTGTTTAGAGATGGCAAGACTCCAGCTCAGCTCTGATTGGTTGTTTTCCTCCGGTCTGTGAAATCTTGCAGATGCCGTTAGGAGCACCGGACGACACAAAGGACACCTGTCTCACGCACTACTGTCAGGATATAGCGACCGTTTTATAAGTATAACTTTTTTTAAATCGGATTTGCTCCAACTTGCCTGCTGCTGTTTTAAAGAGATGAGTTTCTTATAACAAGGGAGCGTAAGTGGTTTATAGATTTGAATGAGGCGAAGAGGTCGCAGGAGGAGGGATGCCCCTGCCGCGTAAACCCGCCTTCACCTCCCTTCCTCACTCCTCTTCCTTCCCTTGAACCTCCTGCCGACAGCTTGCCTTTGCTATCTTTTATTCCTCTTCTCTTCCTCTTCCTCTCCTCCCTTTTCTGTTCTGTCTCACAGCAGCTCTCCCTCCGTTTTGTCCTTGTGACCTTGAGCTGGCGGAGGGAAACCACAGCTGAGCTGCGAGCCCGCAGGCTGTGATTGTGTGTGTATTTATATTTTTCTTGTGTCTGTGTGTGCGCGCCTTTCCATTGTGTGTATGAGTGTGTGCACGTGTGTGTTCGGTCAGAAAGAAACAGAGCGAATCTGTGACAAAGGTGAAGCGACGGCCTACTGGAAGGACCGGCTTAAACAGCAGAAAACAAAGTCGGCGTGCAGAAAATATGAAGCGGGCAGAAAACGAGGCTCGGTATAATAAAGCGCGGGGGATGACCTCTGCGGGTGCATCCCCCGGTGTTTTGTATGCATGCAAGGGTGCGTCCGAGTGCACGTGTCAGCATGTCCGACAACTGTGAAGCGGTAAAGAAACACTTCTCCGCCAGCCCCCGATGGCAACGTCCTACACGGTTGCTGTGGCAACCTGCCATTAAGTGCCTTCACTTGCAGCAACTTAATTGCATGGGATCGGTGCTTCATCCACGCAGGCGAGGGGGTAAAGAGGAGAGGGATGGAAACTGTAGTTTTTAATAAACACACTAACTAGCTAATGTTGTCCACACTGCTCCCTTATGGCTCCGTATGTAGCAGTGGTGATACCATAATGAAAAACGACTGAATTGACCCTTCCCCCTTAGTTACTGTTGCTACGTCTGTCCAGCACATGAAGTTTACGACGATAACAGAAGCAGATATACCTTTCACTATTCGCCATTATTTCAGAAACATTGGTCTTTCATTCCACAAAGAAGAAGATAAAAGCCTCGGCCTCTCATTTCTAGCCAGCAATCTCTGATTCTTGTCATCTCAACAGACAAAACTTTCATCTATAGCTCACTCTTTAATGTCTGCTGCTGACTCGTTCGAAAACAAGAACCATGTAAGAGGTAGGGATGTGCATTCCAAGCAAAAGTACTATTCTAAAATCACTGGGAATTATAGTCGATTATTATTCTAAAATATGGGATGTGAATGTGGACGTTTTTGCATTCGGGCAGAGGAAGTGACGTAGCACAGTGAGCGACCACTTACGTGGTGTGATATCGAGTATAACAAGCAAGATAGTCCACCGAGGACGGGTGAGAGGGGTGGTGGATGGGTCAAACAAACACAGGACTTTTACGCAGAAGACTGTTTGTGTACTGTGTGAAACCAAAAGTAAAGGCTGACTTTATGCTTTTTACATAATGCTGTTAACGTCACGCTGTTAACGTCACGCTGTTAACGTCACGCTGTTTAACGCCACGCTGTTTAACAACGTCAACATTCAACGGATCCCACGATTTGCAGAAATGTACAAATGTACCAACATTTTTTCTGGCGACAGGGTTGGGAAGGCTCCTTAATAAGGAGCATTACAGGATAGCTAGCCATCCTTTATTATAGTAGAGTATTGTGAATAAAAATGCAATAAAATATAATTTTGTTTGCACAACCTCATTTGGATACTTACCCATAAAAAAGCATACTTATAAAAGCACCACAGAATTGAGAGTTTTGCGATATTGTTTCTACTTTCAACCATGTTTGGAAATGGAGGGTGAGGCCTAAACGATAAGTTTGGGAAATGTAATGCTATCTAAAGTTAGTTTCGTTGGGGTTGCTAGAGTGTAAACTTAAAATAAAAAAGTGAAATGGGAAAGGGGAAATAAATCTTACTCTGATCTGTCTGAACCGTGATATAGTAAAGTCATGGCTCCCAAATAGCTGTCTTGAACACCTGTAACCCCATATATAAATGGAGTTAGCTAATGATATCCTTGGCCTTGGAAGTAATGCTATAGTATTACAGTACAGACTAGTTAGCATGCTAGTATTTACAGCTCACGTTAGAGCAGACAAACACTGTTTTGACTAAAAAGCACAATAAATCTCTGAAATGTGGTGAAGTAGAAGTATAAAGTAGCACAAAATGAAGTAAAGTCCCTCACAATTGCCTTCAGTAGCCTTTAGTACTGAATGTACTTTGTACGGCAGCCCACATTCCCAAAGGTGTGCACTTGGTGGGCTGCCACCTGGACTTTCTGGTGCCATGTGGGCACCCAGCAGGCGCCTGAACATGAAGCTTCAGGGTGATGAAAACACAAAACCGCAACCAGCCTGAGTGTCTTCCAGGGAGCCGGGAAAAGGAGATCCAATTTACTGCTTATTGAGACTGTTGTTACATTAGCCTCCTGGACCTCTCTCCTGTCTCCCCCTGCCACCCTCTCACTAATTTCTTTGTCTTCCAAAGTGGGTTTCGGTACGTGTCTGCAAGAGTGTGTGGACCAACGGGTGTCTGGAGGTCTGGAACTAAATCCAGGGAAGTGTTTTTTTTGTACTGCATTGTAGTGTGTGTGTGTGTGTGTGTGTGTGTGTGCTCTTGAGGTTTTGTTACAGAAAAAAAAGACTTTGACTCATCAAATTATTAATTTATGATAAAAGAAAGCTCTAATTTCCTCTCACCGTGTCCTTCTGCACACATGGATGAAAGTGAAGATGTAGTGGTTGTACATGAAAGATGATAAAAATGATTTATCATTATGGATGTCACGCCACAGATGTGCTCGTTTGTCTAGTAAATAACTCCCAAACAGACTTAAGGACAGATTCCAGCAGTCATTAAACAGGAACGTCGTCGTCCTCCCCATAAACACGAGTGTCTAAGTTGAAGCATATTGTTGCCTGTGTTCCCATGAGAGTGCGACAGATGTGCAGGCTAAGCGAGCTTGTGAGTAAAAAAAAAAAAAAAGTGGGACATCTTTGGCTCCTGACTAACTGAGATAGAGCGTGTTTGGTGAGGGCGAGTGTGCGTGGGTTTGGGGGGGTTGTATCCACATATGCTTCTGTGTGTGTTTGAGGATGATACGATGTGTGCGCACATGCGTACGGCGACAGATATGAGCTTTAGAGAGGAATCAGCAGTGTGTGACTGGAACGCATGTGTGCTCATGTCCCCTAACTTTCGCCCTCTCTACTTATTCCCCCCCCGGGCGGCGGCTATGTGGAAAAGTATGTGCAAACATCTGTATAGTGTGCATCCAGATGTGTGCCTGTCCATTTTGTCCCATTTTCCTTCTTCTTTCCGCTGCCACGATGCCTGCCTGCTGTACACTCTGCAACTAATTCATTAGCCTAATTAGCGCTCATTAGCCAGCTTATGCTAGTTCCAATTAGCATTCTAGCATGGAGTGACCCAGAGGTCCGCCTCGCCAAACAAACAGGCATTCTGCGGTCAAACCCGTGACGGCCCTCGGGTCTGTCCACCAAGCGGGGACAGTCTGATTGCACTCACAGGACTGTGAGAGAGAGTTTGCCCCGTCGTAGCCCCGTGAAGCTCAGCGGGTAGTTCGACATATAAAACACAGCTGAGTGGAAAAAACGATGTCACGGCGGGCTGGTTTGACTGGTGGTGCTGGCCACATTTAAGGAGTTATATGTAAAATGTGTGGCAGCAGAAAAGGCAGCACGGCAGTTACGAGCCCACCGAGGACAAAAATACTTCTGGAGCTGTAATGTGCATTGGATGAAAGTGTCCACATATGGTACAGTATATTTGAACATCACTGTACAGCTGGGCTGGAGCGGTGATCCTAGTGAATTTGTGGGTTGAGACTTCTGTCATTTTTCTAACCTTTATTTGACTGGCAAAGCTTTATGAGATTAAAAATCTAGTTTTCATGAGTGTTTTATACGGGCTTCGACGGACCGCACCAACACAGGGTTGGACAAATAACATAAGACACATAACACAAAACAAGTCAAGTCAAAACCGAGTACATGTCTGGACCGCGTATGGTCAGTGTGTGAATTTGTTGTTAAATTGTTACACAAATAGTCAGTGGTCATGTCTATAATGTTAAATCGAGGGGATCTAGGGGACGCGCTGCTCCACTCAACTGGCCGTTCAAGAGGTGAGGTACACTATCATCGCAGCCTCCTCATAAACTTTCTGTTATTCCGTCAAAACAATCCACCAAAATCTACTTCTGAAAACAATTTAAGCGAGAAATAAATGAATCTAGTTTAATTTTAGAACTAGATCTCCTAGTTTGACAGCTTGGTCCAAGTTTCGTGAACCGGACGTGTTGCGCTGGACGGGCTCATTCGCATAAAAGGATTGTTCCTCGCCTTTTGGTTCTGAAAGAGCAACGGCCAATGAGGAAACTCTTAGAAACACTCGGCTGACGGTCCAGCCAAAAAATGCATTACTAGACCAGGATTAACAGACACAAAGTTGTACTAACCTACTCCGCCGACCAGTTTACATCCATGTCTGTCCAAAATATCATCACTTCATCATTTTATCCTGTTACACATTTGTGTGAAATTGTCAGAAATAGCAAATGAATTCTTGAGTTATCGCAAAAAATGTGTTTTGTGAGGTCACAGTGACCTTGACCTTTAACCACCAAATTGTAATCAGTTCATCCTTGAGTCCAAGTGGACGTTTGTGCCAAATTTGAAGATATTCCCTCCAGGCATTCCTGAGATATCATGCTCATGAGAATGGGTCAGACGTATGTAGTACGGACGGACAGACGGACAAACAGCCCGACAACATAATCACCAATAAGGACAATATGAAAGACACTCTAAAAACAAGCCAAGTCCTAATGTAGAGACAACCTGAGAGCAGTCTGACACCATCCAACAATAAATTAATAAAGCAAACACATCCAGATTGTAATGCACCCCGTTAACGATATTAGCCAGATGAGAGTGCATTACAGGTGGACAGCTGTTGCCACAGGTGTGGCAGCAAACAAAACAAACCGAGGACGCACCGGGATCTGACTGCATGGCCGCATCCCAACATTGGTCCTCTAGTCTGCATAAGTGGAAGTATGAGTTCCTGCACATGCTGATTTCATCAATGAAAGTGTGAAACAATTAGCAGCAACAATTGCAAACCTCAAAGAGGTTGTTTGAGTGTCAAAAATAAGTATATTGATCCCTGCGGATGGAGCGTAATTAAGTGTTGATGACAGTCTGTGATGTTTTGACTCTGATCGCGAGCTTTCAGAGACAGAAGTGGCATATGTGCTTATTTGCATAATGAGCAGCGAAGTGAAAGCCAAACACAAGTGTTCGCTAGAGACGCATCTGAGAGGTGTTTCTGATATCGGGGTATGAACTCGGAGGTCCGCCTTGACTGGATTCCAGCAGAACACGGATATATCCGTGTATAGGATCTGAACAAGGGCTTAATATGACAGGTCTTTCTGCCCCGTCAAGAACAATTTCTTGAGGGGAATCGCTGACTGATAGGTCCATGGTAATATCTCTGTTATTCTTTTTCTCACTCTTTCTAGCTCTCTTTGCACTGTATTTACACAGGGAGAGAGTGAACTACAGTCAAATTGGAGACCAACAGACTGAAGAACATGTCACCTTGCAGCACCGCGCTGCACCTTGCAGCACCGCGCTGCACCTTGCAGCACCGCGCTGCACCTTGCAGCACCACGCTGCACCGCGAAGCTGCAAACACCTTAGAATATTTCCCACCGAAGCTTCGAAGCCCAAAAAATGGCATTCGGGACAGCCCTATTTTACAGCATACAGCCCATGGGTGTATCATAAGATAATAAAAGTGATGAATTACAGCCAATATATCCATTATTACAGCCGCATACAGCTAGCAGGAAGCTGGCAGAACCAGATATGTCATATGAGCGTGCAGGGCCGTGCAGTCCCGTGGGTCTGATGCACGTTCATTAGGTCGAGGAAAATAACTCTGGAATCGGCTGATAGTTCATTTTACAACTTTTAGGACACAACTCCTTGCGTTTTCAGTCCAAAATGGCGGCAGCACTTACGCAGTGCCATCCAAAAGGCACCGGAGTTTCGCCTCTTTGCTTCTATACTCTTTGACCATAGTCAAATAACAACCTCCGATACATTTTCAGACACATAAACTCCCCTCTTCGGCTTCAAATCTAAGAATCAAAAGCTCTGTTAGATTGTGGACTTGATACTGGTCGTCTCTATGCTGGTGACCTGCAGCTTGCCTTTCACAGCTAATACTGTACATACATTAAGTCTCCTCACGTTGCCGCTAATAAATGAACCATACTTGTCGGACTTTGCCTGGAAAGTCCCGGTGACTCAGCGTTGCAGCTTGAATTCAAAAGTAAAAGGAATTCCTGAGATGTCACGCTAGTTTGCATAGCTGCACCGGATCCATATTACTATTCAAATGAGAGCCGGGGCAGTAAGTATAGCTGCAGGTGGAGGGTGTGAACCACATTAAAGCCTACACAAAAAAAACACAACATGTCCACACGTAGAGATAGAGCTCATATACATGCAGGCTCACACTCTGGTACGCTCGCAAGAACTTCTGAATCAGTTCAAGTTCAGCAGCCTGTTCTTTCCCTCCAGCTACACCCCACCCCCGCCCCCCACCACCACCACCTCCGCCCCTCTCACACGTGTAAGCCTGAATATTTTACAAATACCCCGATAACAAGAAGTCTTCCTGCCGCGATACTAATTCACTATGACGGCTTTATCCTTGCAATCTTTTCAATTTGTCCTCTCGGATTTTTTCCACTGCCAACAGATGGAGGCAATTTTTCAGTTACATTTAGTGTCTGCGCGGTAGTCCCCGACTCACACAGCTCTCCAGAGGATGGAAGTGAGGTCGGTTTCAAACTAGGCGACACCTATTCCAGACACGTATCCAGGAATATTTGGGGTGGGGGGGTGGGATTTGTTTTTTCATGGGCAGCCAGGATCTTCCACACTTGCACATGCACGCATACACACTTCAAGTCAGTGATTGGCGCCGCGCTGTGTGATCTCGCAGATGAGGGGGTCCGGACTCCGTGGATGTTCGCTGGAGACCAGCTGTGCCTCACTCTGCACTTCCAGATGGCCCTCGGGACGCCTCGCTGTGCATGTTACTGTGTGTGTCTGTGTGTATGTGTGTGTGTGTGGATCCATATGTGTGAGACAGTCTCAGATTTAGACATGTCAGCACATGCTCTGCGGCGGCCTCTTTTTAAACACTGACACATTTTGTCATCAGAGCCACTGAAACGAGGAGCGCAGGGGAGGCCGGAGTTACCCCTCGTCGAGATGTCCTTTCATCTGACACATACACACAAACACACACACACACACACACACACACACACACACACACACACACACACACACACACACACACACACACACACACACACACACACACTCAGACTCAGAGAGAAAGAGAGAGAGAGGAATGCTGAAATCCGTTCCATCCACATTAGGGTCGCTGCAGGCTCTTTCATGACAAATCATTCTCCAAAATCTTGAAGGGTCTGAGTAACGCACTCGCTCTCTCTCTCACACACAAAACAAACACATTTAGACACTCTTGAATTCATGTTATTATGCATACGCTGCACACACACAGACACACACACACACACACACGCACTAACCCCCGCTTATTTGCAAAGCACCACCGACCATTATCGGGGTCCCATCTGCCGGCAAAGACCAGTTCTACTCTCCTCCAATAGGTGAGAAGAGACTTAATCGCCTCTAATTTCTTGTCTGCAAACACAATTCTAATGTATTCCCTCTGAAGACTCGTCTAAATCGAGAATATAAACCCGGTCCTGGAGGCACCTGGGTCCCCTAAACACAGAGAATGCTAAGAACCAACCCAGAGCAGCGCCATGACTATCACCGTTTCAAAACACACGGCCGAGCATTGTCCGAGTTATTTTAAAAAAAAAAGGTTTATAGAGTTGCTGGGGTCCAGAGAGTTTAGCTGTTGAAAGAGGGGATGATGTAAACTTCAACTCAATTAAAAAAAAAAAGTCACAGTGACTGGAGTTCTGCAGTTTTCCTGTGATTCTGATATATAATGTGCATATGTTTGTCTCTCTGATTTGGTGGATACTTTCAAGATTTCAAGATGGGAAGTCAGAAGTGGCTCTGTGGTTCTAGACAATGACAATTTCAGAGGTAGACACAGTGAAATAAAACATACATTTTCCAAGTTGTAATCGTAGTTATGTTTGGTGATATGTTATTCTTTTGCTTGGTACATGCTAAATATATGTCAAAAAGTATTAATACATACAAATGTCCTGTAAAATGTGTAAAATCTCTGATGTTTCACCCTGAATTCATGATTTTATCCAATTGACCCTTCCCAAGACCCGCCCCTTCCAGTGGACCACAATGGGACCTTATTTCGGAAAAAAGATCAACGGCGAGAGACAAATATTTCTTTTTATTTATAGTTTGAATTGCGCCATGAATCACACATGTAATGTTTGTCAATTTAAAACATAATTTTGCAGGTCAAGAAAGTCGCAGTTCATTTTGTTTTGTGTGAAACCGCTCAGTGAAATTAATCACACATTTTTTTATCTGTTCAAAATGTACCTTAAAGGGAGATTTGCCAAGTACTTAATACTCTTATCAACATGGGGGTGGACTAATATGCTGCTTTATGCAAATGTGTGTATAAATCTATTACTGAAAATCAATTATCAACACAAAACAATGACAGATATTGTCCAGAAACCCTCACAGGTACTGCATTTAGCATAAAAAATATGCTCAAATCATAACATAGCAAACTCAAAACCAGCTCTCACAGTCAGTGTGTCAGTGTGCTGACTTGACTATGACTTGCCCCAAACTGCATGTGAGTATCCTAAAATGGGCATGTCTGTAAAGGGGAGACTCGTGGGTACCTATAAAACCCATTTTCATTCACATATCTTAAGGTCAGAGGTCAAGGGACCCCTTTGAAAATGGCCATGCCAGTTTTTCCTCGCCAAAAACAGTTTGGAGCGTTTCTTATCCTCCTTCTCGACAAGCTAGTATGACATGATTGGTACCAATGGATTCCTTAGGGTTTTCCAGTTTCATATGATGCCAGTATCTTCTACAACCTAAAATGTTGTAGATGTAATGCGTTAAATAAATTAGGGGCTTTAAAACCAATTTGCGTTAATGCATTATCACATTAACTTTGACAGGCCTTATTGATATACTGTTCATGTTGTTGTAACCAGCTTCCAAATATATGTGTGTAGGATGGGTTTTCTATTGTCCTCTCTTTCCAGCCATTATGATAAAAACGTTAACTGATTTACATTGTATATAGCAAGTGTATTTCAGTTATAATCCTTGTTCATTCAAAATGGATCTCTCTCTCTCTCTCTCTCTCTCTCTCTCTCTCTCTCTCAGACACACAGACAGATCCTTGTTCATTCAAAATGAATCTCTCTCTCTCTCACACACACACAATCATTTGAGAGTGAGTTTGACATCAGCATCAAACACAGAGTATGTCAGCACCGCACGACACTGGAGAGCAGCATGATGTCTGAGGCAGTCAATGCTTCCAGGGTATGTGTGTGTTTGAGTGTGTGTGTGTGAGAGAGAGAGAAAGAGAGGAAGTACAGCTGTCAATCACGAGCAGAGAGGCAAGCAAAGCGATACGCTACCCAGTGGGTTCATCAGTACCATGTGTCAGTCACACCCCGAGATCACATTGATTGTCTGTCGGCACCCATCTGAGTGCGCGTGCGTGTGTCTGTAATGTGTGTGTGTGTGTGTGTGAGAAAGTAGTGATAGTGAAGGGGGCATATTTGGCCTTGAGAGAGAAATATCGTGGGGAGTGGGATACAAAGGACAAGGAAAATAATGAGAGGGAGAGAGAGAGAGAGAGGACGCACCGTCCACAATGATGCAATTATGATTCAATTTAAATTCCTGCATCAATTATGCAAACATATTCAAGAGTCATGTCAAATATTGATAGGCTCTTCAACTTCCCGAACTGCATTCATTAAGGAGCCCAAACTTAAACTGGACTCTCTCATTAATCATGGATAGATGTCAGCTGGAGGTCTACATTCAAATTCAGCCAACACTCCCCGAGCCTCCATACCAGCAAAGGCTATGCTATACACCTGTGTGTATCTGTGTGGGGCCACATTAGTCTGCTTATCTGTGTGTGAGTTGCTACTGACTGACCTGTGTAGGTAGAGCCGCTGCGTTGTGCAGTTTAATACGGTGGGAAACCGTGACTGAATGTTATTATTGCATGAAAATGGTCAGGTGTAAAAGGGCGGTCAATTGATTTAAATATTTAATCACAATTAATCATGACTGTCCATTGTTAATCACACATTTTTATCTGTTCTAAATGTACCTTAAAGGGTGAATTGTCAAGTATTTAATACGCTTATCAACATGAGAGTGGGCAAATATGCTGCTTTATGCAAATGTAAGTATATATTTATTATTGGAAATCAATTAACAACACAAAACACTGATAGATATTGACCAGAAACCCTCACAGGTACTGCATTTAGCATAACAAATATAGTCAAATCATAACATGGCAAACTGCAGCCCAACAGGCAACAACAGCTGTCAGTGTGTCAGTGTGCTGACTTGACTATGACTTGCCCCAAACTGCATGTGATTATCATAAAGTGAACATGTCTGTAACGGGGAGACTCGTGGGTACCCAGAGAACCTATTTTCATTTACATATCTTGAGGTCAGAGGTCAAGGGACCCCTTTGAAAATGGCCATAACACTTTTTCCTTGCCAAAATTTAGCACAAGTTTGGAGCCTTACTCAGCCACCGTCCTTCTACCGATGGATTATTTAGGTTTTGTAGTTTCATATGATGCCGGTATCTTCACTCTAGCTTTAAACCTGAGCCCACTACAACCTAAAAATTGCAAGTTACGTTAATGTGTTAAAGAAATAGTGGTGTTAAAATGAATTTGCATTAACGCGTTATAATCTCGTTAACTTTAACAGCCCTAAATAATAATAATAATAATAATAATAATGCATTAGCCCTCGTGTGTGTCTGTATTCTGTTGTGTCTGTGTTGTCTGTCTACATTCCTTTGTATCTCCATTGTGTCACCACAGGGAACAGCCCCTTCGGCTACAACCGCTGCATCTTAGTCACATGACACATCTCTGAAGGGCTAACCTGGTCTCATATGACCGAATTTAGGCTCCAAAGCTGGGTGGGGTCACGGCGCACCGGTCAAAGGTCACTCCGGTCCCCACCCCGAGGAACAAAAGGGAGGACTAAGCCTTTCAGTGAGGGGTCTTGGTGGCTTAGATTCCGGCTGACTGGGAAAGTCCTGCTGTCTGTCTGTCTGGGTGATTGTGTTCTCAACATAGGGGCTTATATGTCAGCGCATGTGTGTGTGTGCATGTACCTTTACTTTATGATATGCAGCTTATGTCTCTGTTGGAGTGCAATGTGGTGAGAGTTCATGTTCGTGGCAGACCACATATGTCTGTGTGTGTTGTAACTGTGATGATGAACCCAAAAGTGCAAACCCACTGCCCCGACTGCAGGCTTCCCCCGGAGCGCTGCACTTGGCTGGTTAGTGTGTGTGTGTGTGTGTGTGTGTGTGTGTGTGTGTGTGTACGGGGGAACAGCTGTTCTCCAGCGCTACACGGGGAGGTCAGGGGGAGACACGGACGAGCTACAGCTGTGGCCCCGGGGCTTGTGGGAACTGTGGCTTGAACAACATGGGAGAAGAGGAGGAGGCGGCGGCAAGAGGGAAGGATGAGAGAGGAGGAGCAGAAGAGAAAAAGATTCAACGGGGAAAAGATATATTCACAAGAAGAGACGACTGAGTGAAGCTGCAGAGAAAAAAAAACGAGAGATGAGGAAACGAGAGGCCCCTCTCTGTGCTCGAGTCATCTGGAGCCACAGAGACCAGCGGGCGATGTGCACCGCGGCGTGTTTTTGGCCACGAGATCATCGCACGGGATGAATAGCACGTATCTGATCCATCCCAGGCCCATCAACCACAGCCACTTAGCATTCTGAGCAAAGCCCTGATGTTTAAGAAAATTAATCACGCTTATAAGCTCGTAAACAAGTCGACTTTCCTGGTAGAGAATCGCCCCGCCGGCCGAAGACTGCAGAGTGACTCGAATAAAGACCCACTGTTGGAGATAATGCTTATTTCGGGACAGCACATAATGTGATAAGTCTGAGAAATCACTTTACAGTTTTGCACAGACAATCATGAGCTGCGGTTGAGAGCAGAGGGCCCTGGCTCCAACAGAGAGAAACTAGCGGCGGAGAGGGAAGGGAAGCTGACAGTGAAAACTAATAAGCCCCGTGCAACGGGAGAGAAATGGGCTCATCTCTCCGAGGCACCAAGAAAAACTATCGGAGCTGTTGTACACCATTTCCAAGAACAAAAAAAAAAAAAACGCCTCATCTATGCTGAAACCCAACACTAAATCCCTTCTGCTTGACAGATTCGGAGAAAGAATAATATCTGCAGCAAGAATAATATTTGCAGCCTGCATTATAGAAGCATATGAAAGAATAAGGAAAGAGATGGAACTAGGCCAAAAGCCAATTTATGGCTTTTGTGGAAACCTTTACAAAAAGAGGGAAAGTTGATCAAGGTGCTACTTAAAATCCTCTCTGAAAACCCCGCTCATACTCTCACTTGCAAGCCTCAATTAAACACCGCCGATTGCCATCTGTGAGGAAACTGAAAATCATTAAAAGTCTGCAAAGATTAAAAGCAAGCGTGGGCGTTAAAAAAGAAAAAAAAAAGAAACAAGGGAGGGGAAAGAAAAGAGAAGAGAGGAAAGTAGGTCAGTTATCAGAGATGAATGTGAGAGGTGACCTTCGTGGCAAAAAGTTTGACTCTGAGCTTTTGGTATTAACCCTCTGGATCAACTTTACTGTCTTTCAGAGGCTGCAGCATGTTCAGTGAGCTATAGTGAGAGTATAGATATCATATGAAACTAGAAAAACCTAAGGAATCCATTGGGACCAACCATGTCATAGTAGCTTGTCAGCAAAAAGGTTAAATAACGCTCCAAATTTGGGCTCCATTTCGGCGAGGAAAAACGGGCATGGCCATTTTCAAAGGGATCCCTTGACCTCTGACCTCAAGATATGTGAATGAAAATGGGTTCTCTGGGTACCCACGAGTCTCCCCTTTACAGACATGCCCACTTTATGATAATCACATGCAGTTTGGGGGAAAAATTATGCAGTTTTATGCATGCAGTATAAATATGTTTTTTTCCAAAATTGGGTATTTTAATATTTGCATACTGAGGTCCCTAAACAGTCTTGGAATTGCATAAATTGGGTATCACTGTAAAGCTGAGACTCTTGTGGCTCCAATGAGCCCAATTGTATTCATTTGTGATGATGTTCGTCCCCATAGTAGCCGTTTTATTGTAGTGAGACCATTTTTCGAAACTTGACCTCACTGTATAAAATGACCTGTGGTGACCTCTAGGATAATCACAGCCTCATGAAACTTTACAGCCACAAACTAGAGACCTAGAGTATTCATAGGATGGATGGCTTTCCTAGGTAGATTGACAATAAAGGGGTTTCTGAGCAGTTTACACAACAGAAGTGCTCGCCACCCAATTGCCAAAAAATGCAATTCTTGCAGAAATCTCCAAATGTCAAAAGTTTTTGAAACCAAATCACAGCATAGCTTCTTTTATGGTGTTCCTCAAGGTCTTGGTGTCTTAATGTGGTATTTTGGAGGGATTATTGATCATTTTTATCAATTCTCGAGTGGTAAAACAATTGTTAAATTTAGCACCAAATCTGTATAACAAATGGTATCAACCCTTATGAGACATAATAGAGCATGGGGATGGACATCATATACTTGTATCATAATGTTCTAAACCCTTATACACTTTCACAATTTATTTTAATAAATTAATTAAACAAGATTGTTTTGAACAACTAGATACACAGTATTGAGCTGCATCTCAAATGAATCTTCAGGTTCTCAGCTTTCAGGTGATGTACACCGCTTCTATATGACATCTACTGCTGACCTAATGAAGACAATAATGGGTCTATTGTGGGTCTCAAAGGGTTAAGTGAACTCTGTAGATGAAACAGATAACGTGATGCATGCAAGGCTGCAGAGAAGCTGCATCAACAATATGTATATGACATGCTGTATATATGCATGTGACTTTCTGTGGGATTGGTGGTGCTCAAGTGGTTTAGGGGGGTTAAATTCAATAAACAGTATCCTAGCAACATGCCCTGACGTATGAGAGGGTCGATTTCCTGTAACTGATGAAGTGATAGCCACAAATGTTCAGTGTTCAGTATATTGTATGTGTTGAAAGCTTGCTGTGGGGACACACAAACAGAAAGAGGATGTATAGACAGGTCAGTTTCTATCCACAGAGGCTTTACTCAGATCTTTATACAAGAGCGCTACGGAGGATGATGCACATGAGGTGGCTCTTATCGTTGCGCTCATCTCATATCTGTATGTGCTGTCAAAGCCGCAGCGTGTCTGTTGTCAGGATGGCTCTGCACAAGCGCCAAAGAGATTTTTCTCGACATTGACTGTGCCAAAGTGTCAACAAGTTCACATACTCTTTTTTTTTTAACACAACTTGGATTTAAAAGAAAAGCAACTTTAACAAAACTAACGCAGGATTACTGACAGGGAGAGGATGCAAAGAGACAGGAAAATCTTGCTAAGAGAAGTGTTTTAATTAAGCAGATGAAATGACAAGATTACGGCACGCTGTACTACTACCTTGTTTTTGTGTGAGTGTTTGATTACATCAGAAAATGACACAGCAAAAATTAATTCACACATGCTCGTGAAATAAGGAGTGTTGAAATCTGAGTGACCTAGTGAGTACTGGTGAGACTTGTACCATCCAGTCCTGTCTCATAACTGACAGCAAATCATGCTGCATCTCAGTTTAAGGCTGCAACTAATGTTTGTTTTCCTCATAGTTTAACCAGCAGCTTATTTTTAACAATTAATATATTGCAATTTTGGGAATATAAAATGTCAGAATAAAGTGAAAAACTGCGATTGGAATTCCAATTTGGCCATTGACATCTTGGTTTTTAGGCCGTTGTTATCTTGGTTTTTGGCCATCGCCATCGTGATTTTTCGCAAGCAGGAGTGACACAAAAGGGTGGAGCGCAGAAATGTTATAATTAACTGAAATCAGTTTTATTGAGACCATAAACTCATGTTTACAATGTTTACTGAGGTAATAAATCAAGTGAGAAGTAGGCTCATTTTCTCATAGACTTCTAT
>CAKAOH010040398.1:59586-86100 GCA_916701665.1 Sebastiscus tertius
TTGATTACATCAGAAAATGACACAGCAAAAATTAATTCACACATGCTCGTGAAATAAGGAGTGTTGAAATCTGAGTGACCTAGTGAGTACTGGTGAGACTTGTACCATCCAGTCCTGTCTCATAACTGACAGCAAATCATGCTGCATCTCAGTTTAAGGCTGCAACTAATGTTTGTTTTCCTCATAGTTTAACCAGCAGCTTATTTTTAACAATTAATATATTGCAATTTTGGGAATATAAAATGTCAGAATAAAGTGAAAAACTGCGATTGGAATTCCAATTTGGCCATCGACATCTTGGTTTTTAGGCCGTTGTTATCTTGGTTTTTGGCCGTCACAATTATAGTTTTTAGGCCGTCGGCATCTTGGTTTTTGGCCGTTGCAATTATGGTTTTTAGGCCGTCGTTATCTTGGTTTTTGGCCATCGCCATCGTGATTTTTCGCAAGCAGGAGTGACACAAAAGGGTGGAGCGCAGAAATGTTATAATTAACTTTCATTAACTGAAATCAGTTTTATTGAGACCATAAACTCATGTTTACAATGTTTACTGAGGTAATAAATCAAGTGAGAAGTAGGCTCATTTTCTCATAGACTTCTATGCAATCAGACTTCTTTTAGCAACCAGAGGAGTCGCCCCCTGCTGGCTGTTAGAAAGAATGCAAGTTTAAGGCACTTCAGCATTGGCTTCACTTCTCAGACCTGGAGGTTGCCCACTGGTATAAACCTGAAGATTTTCAAATTACGTATCACAAAAAGAAAATTCTCACAAAAGAGAAGCTGGAACTGGAGAATGTTTGGCAAATTATCAAAATAGTCGCTCTACTTCAAATAGCTTGTCTTGTCCAACCAAAACCCAGAGATATTCTGTTCATTACGTATCATAGAAGACACATTTAACCCTCATGAGTTGGTTTGATTTTGGTCTGACATTGTGCTGTCTTAAATGCTGGTGTGACTGAACCCCAACGCAGGTCATGCAGTGCAAACCAGTCATTGCGTTGTGAAAATAACTTCAAGATATTTGATTACTATCAAACTCAACAGCTTTTCAAACGCCGAGGAAAGTTCATGCCCTTTGAACAAAAGCAGTATTCTTATCAAAAGTCCTCTTTTTTTTCTAATATAATACGAATGAAGCAAGAATGAACATGAAGAGGCTGTTCCTGGTGAGAGTCACTGACTCGACGAGTTTAACGATACATGCTGGAGTACGTCGGAGCTGTGGGACGTTCCTTCACATTCCTCTCTCGTTTTCTGACTTCTCCAAATGATGTCTCACTATCTGCATGTCTCGGAGTATCTTACTCAGGGTGAGTGTCTCTCCTCTGTGGCTGCCTTTATAAATATCTGTCTGTCTGTCTCTCTGAGATGAGATGAGGACAAGGGAGGTGAGCGGTAACAAAAAAAAGAAAGAGTTTTGACAGCGATGAATGGGTGCGCCGTGGCCAAAAAAACCCTCAAAGATCTTAGGGAGAAGAAAAGAAAAAAAAAATGTTGTCACTTTCACCTCGTATCTCAGCTTACACATGGCATTCACAAGTGTCTCACGAGGGGGGAAAGAGCACTCCTCTCTCAGGGTGGATAGCGCAGAGACATTTTTAATGCCAGGCATAAATGGAGCGAAGGATTAATCGTATCTGGATACAATCTGGGTACCGGACAAATGTGAATCTGAGGTGTAAAGGGGGGGGGGCCTTTTTGTCTCTTTCTTTTTTTCCCCATTGAGAAGCGCCGCTCTCACGCATTTCTGCGGTGCAGCGGAGCGGAGAGCCAGCCTTCTCTTCTTGTACCTGTAACAGAGGGATATTGTTGCAGCAGAACCGTGACTTCAGTTACCGAGCATTCCTGCCTCTTCATTTCAAAGACAGAAACGTTAAAAAGGTAAGGCGAGGCGGGAGAGGGGAGAGGACGAAACGGGTACAAAATAACAAGGTGCAGAAAGGAGAGAGAGGAGCGAGGAGGGGAGGAAATATTAGCGCCGATCACAGCGTGACTTTCTCAACTCGCGTGTTTAGCAGATAATTAAAGATTTTATTTTTACACCGACACGTCGACACCTTGGGCCCCATCTTACACCCGGCGCAAAGCTGTCATTGCTAATTTCAGACCGACGCAGTTGTCATTTTCAAGCCTACGTTGTGTAAGTACCTACACCCATCTGTGCGCCCAAATGAGGTGTGGTGGGGGTTCATTGTTGGTGCATTGTTATCTTGAGGCAGCAGAAAGCGATTGCGCCACTGACCAACAAAAACCTGGTCTAAAGTCTGACTCAGTATTTTCCTGCTATTTAAAGGGCACATTATTCAAATAGTAAGATGCGTTAACGCAGGCGGGTTTGCGACACGTGTACACTCTGCTTGTTACATACAAAAGGACGCGCAACAGCGCTCCTCCTCCTCAGTTAAACACAGTGTCGGCGCAAGAACGATGTTTTCATTTATGTAAAGGAAAACACAAAATTCAGGCGACAGGTGACAATTCAGAATATAATGAAGTAAAGCTCTCTGGCATTCTGTTTTGCTGGCTTGACCGCCGTGACCAGAGCAATCACGGTGCACACACGCCTCTGTGGCTTCTCCTCTCATCGTCCCTCTGTGTGTGCGAGTGTAGACGTAGGCCACTTCAAATTTTGCGGGCCCTCTCTCCCTGAACAGCGGCATTTTGAGGCTGATGGATCGGCGCGTTACGCACCGCCAGCGCCCGGCTACAAGCCTGTGCCCACCCCTGAATTGCATGGGAAAGTAATACAGTTTTCATTATTTAGCCTGGTGCTTATTATCATATGATGCATTTCGCCCCCCCCCACTCCCTCCCGCCACCTGCAATAGGTTATGGGTGTATTTGCTCATATGCTCAATGCGCCGATGATGTGCAGGTGCACCTGGCTTTTAAAGCGAACGGGATGATACTCTGATTGGTTTAATTCCTGTTACGCCCAAAACACACCTATGATTCATTAAGAGACTAAATACAACCCCTTTGCCCATTGCGCCTTACTTTGCGCCCAGATCATGCACCGCTTAACTAGCAAAAGTGGAGTTGGACACGTCCTAAATGCACTTGCGCCATGCAGTATAGACAATGCACTTTAGATCCTTTAAATAGGGCCCCTTATTACGCAGGCACACACACACACTCAGAGGCACCACTTCTCTTAAACTCAACAATGGTCGTCCTTTCCTCCGGCCAAAGAGAGCAGATGAGAAAATAATCTGGCCGCTTTTTATCTGACTCAGCGAGAGAATGTCATCTCCGATCCGACCGTGCGATTCTCTCCAACGGGACGCCGGGGCAGCGGCAGTGTGTTTGTTAGTCACCCGCTCTGGCGATGGCACGCTTTCTACTTCCTGAAAGTCATAACAATCCCACCACTGCTGCTGCATTAACCATCCGCGACAAATGAACCTCCGTCTGGCGAACGAGTCAGAAACACACACACACACAGAGAGAGAGCCGGGCTTCGGTTTGATACATGTTATATTCACTCCGCTCAGGCAACAATTCTGTTAATGTGCACACACATATGGGACATATGGGCTTGCTTGTCTTAGTTTAAAATATTGTATATTCATTCAGGAAATGATTTCATGAACACACAATCTCTCTATTACATACACATTTCCCCCGTCCCATACACACATCCAGAAAAAAAGGCAA
Source organism: Sebastiscus tertius (assembly GCA_916701665.1). Lineage (NCBI taxonomy): Eukaryota > Metazoa > Chordata > Actinopteri > Perciformes > Sebastidae > Sebastiscus > Sebastiscus tertius. Next base: position 63,245 of record CAKAOH010040398.1, read on the forward strand.
TTTTAAGAGCTGGGATACCATTTAATCCCACAGTAATGGATTTACCTCCGACTGAGAGTCCAATTACCAGAGCTATAAATGCTAATGGCAGTGCTAATCATAACAATAGCGTCATGGTATAAAACCGCTAGCTAGGACACGGTGCCTGGTTCGCCCCGGCAACGGCGCCGCACAATTACAACTGAACACATAAACCGAGCGGCTCCAGCTGATTTAATCTGCTATCACAACAACTCTTGCCTCTCTTCTCAATACTTCCTCCTCGGAAAACACGCTTGACAATCTCTCACCTTCTATTTTCTCTCTCTTTCTCCATCTCTACTCATTTAAAAGTCTATTTAAAGCTTCATTGTTGATTTTTTCTGCTACTTGGGGGCAGCAAAACAAGCTGGAAACACAACACGGACATATTATCGGCCGATATGGTTATTGTGTTAGCAAAGAGTTGCACATCCAGCAGATTTGTATTAACAGAGCATCACCTCTCACATTATACATACTAATTTGATCAAATGTAAATATAAAAATATTGATTAGTGCACCTTTAAAATTACAATCCTTCAGATCAAACCTCGTTTTGGACACTTTTTTAGGGATGACATTTTTTCCAGTAATAGCAAATCAGTGTATTTGCATTCTGTAACTGCCTCTATACAGTATAGTAGTTCCCTTTTTACTGGCGGGGTTCGCCTTTCCCGTGCAGGACTCAGGAAATTATCAATGCATATACTAGATTGAAGGCAGAAGACAATAAAAAACAGTGCGTGCAGTATAACGGATTATAACTTCATATGAGGTCAATCAGAAAAATTCAAATATAATCACCTAGATCTAAAGCAGGGCAAGTGGGGCCGCGGGCAAAAAGTTGGGCTGCCAGATGTTTCTAGCGAAAAAAAAAAATCTAATTAATTTGAAAAAAAATAATATAAATTGCTGTTCATGCTGTTTTATTTTCTTTGTGAGGTAAAAATGCTCTTTAAATATGCAGTATCTAACTATCCATTATTTTTCAGAATCTGAGCACGGCGGGCAGAGTGATACTTTGTGCAGGAAATCAGTTTGGTGCGAGCGAGGTAATAAAAAAATGGAGAGGCAAGGGAACTTGGGATCCTTCTACCATTTTGCATCTTAACAACACAATAGATTTTTGTGTTTGGCCCGTGGCCCACCACTGAGTTCCAGTTTTGCACAAGTACTGCATTTAGCATAAAAAATATGCTCAAATCATAACATGGCAAACTGCAGCCCAACAGGCAACAACAGCTGTCAGTGTGTCAGTGTGCTGACTAGACTATGACTTGCCCCAAACTGCATGTGATTATCATAAAGTCTGTAAAGGGGGAGACTCGTGGGTACCCATAAAACCCATTTTCATTCACATATCTTGAGGTCAGAGGTCAAGAGACCCCTTTGAAAATGGCCATGGCAAAATTTTGCGCAAGTTTGGGGTGTTATTTAACATCCTTCTCGACAAGCTAGTATGACATTGTTGGTACCGATGGATTTCTTAGGTTTTGTGGTTTCATATGATGCCAGTATCTTCACTCTAGCATTAAAATTGAACCTGTTGCACCTTAAAAATTGTGTTAATGCGTTAAAGACAATGGTGGCCTTATAAAAAATTTGCATTAACGCGTTATTATCACGTAAACTTTCACTGCCTTAAAATTTACACATTAAACTTAATGTTTCCTGATCAAACTCAAACTAACGAAACTAATGAGCTAGTGTTTTCTACCGGCTGTATCTTGTCAAAAAACACAAGCAGAAGTGATTAGTAGAGGGCGGGGAGTGTTAATCGATTTAGCCTCTGTGATAGTGCAACAAAAATTTATTTGGCTATTTGGAAGAAAAAATGTTACATGATAAAATAAACAGCAGTGCAATCCTCAGTGTGTGTCTGGTCATCAATCCAGCCTGGATCTCTCTGGCTCACCTCCCATCCTCAATGTTAACTGGGTCATCTGTGGGGGAGGCATGGCGCTCTCCCGAGACTTGCACTAACTCACATATGCACACACACACTCATATACACACACACACACACACACGTGCCTTCAGTCGGCGAAGTTCAAAGAAGCCCAATAAAACATTTACAACGTGGTAAAGCCTTTTTCTCTTCCCCCACCCTTCTCTTCCCTCTCAATCTGCTTCTTTGGCTTGTTTTGCATCTTCAGTCTCCCTCCCATGATTCTCTGTGCTTGTTACGAGTCTCACCGAGTCTCGTCCGTGTCTTTCTCTCGGCTCTGCCAATGACCCTGGGTTAAACACATTTAATTAGCGCTCACAGGATCTACACGCCCCCTCCTACTGGCGGCTTAAAGACGAGCCCCTTGGACTGACCAGCTCATGCAGCCTGTGTGTGTGTGTGTATAGTGTGTATAGTGCATATGTGGGTTTGTTTGCTTTACAAGTTTAGATGGTGCAGTAGTAGATGATGTCAGATATCTCATGGGCACATACACACTTTCCTCAGGCTTGATAATTACACTGGTCTGGGCCAAGGTCTTGCGGCGCTGAAAACAAACGCACACACACACACAGAGAGAGCTGGTGCGAGACAAGCAGTGCTCTCCTCTCTCTCCTCAACCTTAAGGACTTCTTCATTCCTCGTATTACATCACACCAAGCCGCGGTGGAGCCACTCGCTTTGAAACGTGCTGCTTCTGTCGAGTATCTGCTGCGCCAAGACACAGCAACATATCTTACACAGCGTGGGTCAGGAGTGTCAATATATATACACGAGCGCATGGTGGTCTTTCATGTTTTTTTGACAGTGAGAGTGAAGCGGTTATCTGGAGAGGCACATTCAATATGCTGTGGGCCTTGGGTGCCTGCTAATGAACAGCACACAGCGCGGTGAGACGGACTACGGAGGTCCTTGTACGTTGGTACAGGAGAGCACAATGCAGCAGGTCAGAGCCTTTAATGGTGATGAGCAGAGTGTGTGCACACTCCAGACTGGTGGGGGGGGGGGGATAAAACGCTCCTCCAGTGATTTTACACACTAAGTTTAATGTAGGCTACTCCTTCCTCCTTGAGCTTGAGACTGACCCTGAGCCACAAGGGTGGAATGAAAGATGCTATCAGGCTGCATTATGGGATTTGTAGGATTCAGCATTTGGGGTGGGGGGATAGACCCGAACTAGGAGACTAGGGATAACACGATAGAAATTTAGTAGTCGATACCACGGCATCCCGTGCCAACCAGAAGCTGCCTGATTCCATGTGAATGCAGCATAATGCTTTCTCGTACGAGTCTATAATTTTTGGATTTTTATAAAAAAAAAAAATTCATGGTCCTAATAAATTGAAAGTAACGTATGTAATCATAGGAAAAATAAAGTTCAATAGCTAAACTTCACAATTCGTTCATACAATTCAACATATATGGAGAACAGAGTTTCCAATAATAACGAATTAGTTCTTTCAAGACATTACAAACCCCATTTTCCTTGTAATTTGTAACAAATTAAATAGTTCTTTCTGGGAAACTTCTAGGAAATTATTGGGAAATTATGGACCACGAAAACAAAGTGTTACCAACAACATGGCACAAGCTCACAGAGAAGACGGAAAGTCATTGAGTCCTTGCGGTCGGCGAGAAATCCACCAATAAACAGCGCATATTACAGATAATGAGTTGAAGTTCTTGGTAGAACACTACAGCAGATTTTCCCCTGAGGGTGATCAAGACGAAAACAGGAAATTTGATTCAACAAAAAAAAGAAAACAGAAAAAACAGAAGCAGCATTTTGTGTCTTCAAATCAGAATAAAACTTTCATGTTTTGTTTTTTTTTGCCTTCGCGAGGAAACCAGAGCAGCAAAACAAATCACCCTCACTTGGTTTCGAAATGAGAAAAGAGCAATTTACCAGACACGATGAGAGAAAATAAAGCTGTGGCGCTCGGTTTGAAAGCTGATGCAATCTACCTTGCAGTGGAACATCTGGGGAAATAAAAAGGTCACACAGATTTATATTTAGATGCCGCAGGGAGAAATATGCCTCTCCACTCCGCTCTGCACCCACAAGCTAACAATGGCCCCGCTATGAAGAGCCAAATTAATGTAGCGTTAATGGCAGCCCACTGTACGGCTAATGGCTCCTGGTTTTGTTTCTGTAAGCAGTCTGACATAAGCTAATGGTACACTCTGGTGAGCTCAACACACGTTAGCTTTCATGCTAGGAAGATAAAAGCTCTGTATGCTAATTTTTGTATCTGCTTCTCCCTTTGTGAGGTCTGTCTTTAATTTTAGTTATCACAGGGCAGCAGTGGCTTTTGGAGAGCAACCCTTTTATCTTTTATGTGACCAGGGTATTAGCAGAGAAAAACATCAACTCTGGACCGCCACAAAGTGCATCAGTGTGAAAAGATATCTGAGCGTTAAAGGAATAGTTCGATATTTTGGAAAATACTTTTATTCACTTTCCTGCAGACAGTTAGATGAGAAGATTGATATCACACACGTCTGTATGTTAAGAGTGTGTTCCAATCCACGTAATTCCTGAAGTACACTTCAATGTAGTGTACTTTGTTCACTCTGTACTCACTTGAGTAGTGCGTAAATTTCAGCGGGGTAGGGTCGTCTCAAATCGAATACTCTGCGGCGCACTGACCGGAAATGACGATCACAACATTTGACCGCGGCTCGCTACCCGCCAAAATATCTTCTGAAAAAAATGAAAGCAGAGTGGAAATTACATTTCCAACGTCGTCGCCTACGCCTACGATGTGTCCTCCTGTTGGCTGAAAATGTGCCGGTATGTTTACGTATTGTATTGTTTTATTCTGTTATCTGCGTATGTTTGAATAGTGGTTGTGGCTCCGCCCCTTCTGCTACGTAGCCAAGATGGCGACAGTTGAGTGTGGAAAGTGTCCAGCGTTCCACACTCAACGATTTGACCGTTTTGAGTACAACATCCGGGTACTTTGAGTGCACTGCATTTTGCCGTTCTTCCCAGTGTGAACGTACTTATGCACTCAAAGTAGTAAGTGTAATTACAGAAGTGCGCGGATTGGAACACACCGTAAGCTTCCCCCTGCAGTCGGTTAGCTAAGCTTAGCACAAAAGCAACAGTGACAACAAGGTGACACTTTAGTTTTTGTACGACCCCAACCAATTATATTTAACATGTTAATTATTGAGATTTAGAGCTGCTAGTAGGCTGGTTTTGCCTGCGGTTTCCCCCCTAGTCTCTGTGCTAAGCTAAGCTATCTAGCTGTAGCTTCACATTTACCGTACAGCTTAAAAACAGTCCTTCATATCTCCATGGGGAGCGGATCCTCTTCACGAAGTCCGACATGTTGCTCCGCCATGTTTCTACAGTAGCCCAGAACGAACAAACCAAACACTGGCTCTAGAGACAGACTTTCGCATTTTTATGTTACCTGAAGGCCACTGTAGTTCTCCGACACGCTTGTGAAACTGCGGTAACGTGAGTGCAAAACCGTGGTACCGCCAGCCGCCATCTGACTTCTGTTGTTGGCAAATGGCGTTACCACGGTTTTGCACTCGGCGGCTCACATTACCGCAGTCTGTGAAAGGGAGGAGTGAATGGAGGGGTTCTCAGTTGGTTGCAATCTGCAACCACACCACTAGCTGTAGCCAAATCCTACACACTGCACCTTTAAAACTCAATCTTCTAACTCTCCGCTAGAAGGTGAATAAGTGCATTTTCCAAAATGTATTCCTCTAGAGTGTTTCAGGGTGAATTTATCCTTCAATGAAAACGCTGTAAAATATGTTCCACTGCTGCAGTTTTCTCACATTAAACACATCTAAGGCGTATTCATTAAAGCAGAGCTAACACTTACTTCCTCAGATTTAAAGCTCTGCCAGTATTTGTTTTTACTACCGACTGTGCTTCATTTTCACATTCTTTGATGTAACATTACCCTTTCCTGTGAGCTAAGGGTAATGCTAGCTTAGAAACCGATAACTGACATTAAAGCCTTGTTTAGCTGTAGGTACACGAACATTAGCTATTTGCTGATGGCACTGCCTGGCGTTAATGTCTTTCCTCTTGCTATGGAAGCCGAGACCTCATCAGTCTTCTTTATGACTATTTGTGTTGGAAATCGAACTCCCTTGGGGACACTGATGCTTGAGAGAGAGAGAGAGGGAAAATAAATAGCAAATATGCAGAAAGAGAACGAGACCAACACCACAGGGACTAGACTGAGGAGAAAGCCAGGGAACATTTCAGGCAAATACAGGATTAATTAGGGTGCATGAAAACACCCGAGGGCGCCCACAGGGCCTTGCTTTCCTCCTCTGCTTCGAGAGGCTTAGAGGGTCTTCTCCGCTATCTCTCCAGTAAAGGCCTTGTAGACCGACTGTGATTAATGCTCGACACTTGCTGGTGGGCCTCTTTTTTGCTTAAGATCCAAAAGGGGCAAACTGTTAACCTGTGATCGAGCTGCGCTGATTCACCTCTAATAAGTCAAAGGAGGTAATCCACCTCCCAAGCTCCTTGGGCAAGGCAGCGCATCGGTTCATATCGGTCGGATGGATTGGATGCTGGTGGAGCGCTAACCCTGTCAAAAGCACCATCTGTCGGCCGTCCTTTATAGGATGGAAGGTTCTCCTCTGACAGGCAGCGAGGTATCATCTTACTGGCACCATGGGGTGGAGTGTGAGTATACGGGAACGGCGGAGGAAATTAATCTGTGTTTCAATATTTGTACGCTGCTGTGTGCTGTTGTATATGGACACCTGAGGAGCTGTAGAGGATATTGGCCAACGCTGATTCGGTGTAGCTCTGCCTCGAGTTTATTACAAAGCACCATGGCATAAAGAAATGTGAAATGAGATGCTTTTTTTTATAGACAGCCCGGAGTCCTCGCAGAATATAATGAATAACAAACAGAGTTTTAAAAATACAGCAAAATGTAGACTTAATTTTTTTTTTGAAATACAGCAAAATGTAGTCTTATTATTATGTTTTTAATAAAGAGAACGTATTCTTCAACATGGAGCTTGAGCAGTTCACCAGTCAAGGAAGAAATACTCAGATCTTTTACGAGTAACAATACCACAGTGTAAAAATCCTGCATTCAAAATCTTACTTATAAAGACAGAGCTTGGATGTTTTGAAGTGGGGTTGTATGAGGTACTTATTCATAGTATTATTCTGCCTATGTTTGTAAAGCACTTTGGTCAGCTCACGAGTGTATTACCTACAGTTGATGACGGTCGGCACCAAAGACACCAGACTCAATTGAAATAACCTGTAATCTTACCTCGCAGAACACGGGAGTTGCTGGTCTACCGTTGCCTCGATCGGTTAGTTTATTTGTGTCATTGTGTGACTTTGGCGAATCCAAACTAACCAAAGTCACACAATAACACAAAGGCAGCAGTAGACCAACAACTCCCGTGTTCTGCAAGGTAAAATTACTGTTTTTTTTCCAATGGAGTCTGGTTGCTTTAGTGAGAGCATAAATAAAGGTTCCCTTCGCTCCTCGCCTGAAACATAGACTGTATAGCTGTAATCTTAAAAGTAACTAGTAACTGAAGCTATGCAATGAGTAAAAAGTACAATATTGTCCTCCAAAATGTCGTAAAGTAAAAGTATAAAGTCGCAAAAAATGGCAATACTCAAATAAAGTACAAGTACGTCACAATTGTATTCAAGTGAGTGAATAGTTACATTCCACCACTGCCGTTAAAAGATAGTTCACATGAGGTAACAAAGCAACAAGGGATGTGATTATTGCATATTTCCGTGCATAAAATAGATTACGTGGGAATCCAATTACATATTTGGAAATTAATTAAGTCACTAATCAACTTAAGTACGGCTTAAATGTGATGAGAAGACATTGAGTGACACCACCAGTGACACACTAGGGGTTAAAAACTACCCGGAAGATCGACATAAACTCTGTATGAAGAACTCCCGAAAGGTTCTCCGGTATAGTCTCTATATTTGCTTAATTGAGAACATGCAGTATAAGAATACGACCATGGAGCTCATTTATCAGAGTGTCCCTTCATGTAAAAAGTTTTATAGCTACTTAATTCACCAACGCTGGTTTTACAGTTAGCTCATTTGTTCCAATTTTTTTAATATATCAGACCAAGGTCAGCCTGAAATCATATCATAAAAAAGCCCCCAATTTGTGTCCAACCGATGTGTGTGTGTGTTCACGTGCACAGACAGTATCCATGTCCGCACGTGCACATCCGATTCCCTGTGCGTGCTGCTTTTAACAAAGCTCCCAGTCAGCTTTTCCAGACGTACTCTCTGCATGACACAGTGGGTGCCGCCTGATTCATGATTCACCGTGTTATGACAATAACACTGACTTTTGGGGCTGAACAATGACTTTGTATGGACTTGGCAGATATCTGGAAAAAACCCCAGGTTCTCCTAAAACAGTACACACAATGAGCTCATCTTTGAAGAGGGGGCTTTAAAGTGAGTAATGCCAGCCTCCTCGGCTATGCTCATTACAGCCGAATTAGGCCGCGTCGTCGCGGTAAGCTCCAGTAATCAGACTACCTCGGCGGCTCGGCTTAATTGGCTCATCACTCAGCCGACTCGCACTCGATGCACGTTCAAATAGAAGGGACTCCTGTCATTTATCTAGCGTTTGAAAAAGCAAAAAAATAAAAAAAAATAGAAAGGCATGTTTTCAAAAGGTGTCTTTCATGATCTTAAACAAGGCAACAGTGAATCTGGGTCAAAGCAAAGCCAGAAAAGAATACGGATATTGTAGTCATCAAGGAGGTTGTTATATTGCTCATGTTTTAACCACAGCTACAGCATACCAACGTATCCCCAGTGGAAAATATTCCCCCCGGCTGTATTAAAGAACAACCCAAGACACTTGAGTTAAAATAACCTTCAGCTGCGTGTGTAAAAGTGCTGCCCACAATTCAAATGAAAAACTCAGAAGTGCTTTAATTCATTCTCCTCATCCAACTCAACCTAAAACAACCTTCTGCAGCAACCGTTGGATTTGAAGGAGCTCAAACAGAGCATTTCAGACGGAGGGTGAAAAGAGGTGTTGCAGCGTCATGAGAAATATATGCGTTTTTTGAACATTAAAGCATGTAAACATGTTCTAGTAGACACCCAAAATACAAGTCTGCACCTGGAAATGAGCATAATAGGTGCTCTTTAACACCCACACACTTAACCTTTATGACAAATTCCAGCCTTCCTAGGTGGAAAACTACGGTCGCCAGAGGGTGGAGAAATTTTTGTGGGCCGACTGACAGACAGTGAGCTATAAAGCTGCCGGTCGCAGCTAGAAAGTAAAATTAACGCGATATGCGAGTGATGTGTGATTCCAGCACTACTGCCTGTGCATTCAAATAAATATGCAAGGCCCTGTCAGGGGACGCACACCACGAGAAAGAAGAAACAGGAAACAGATGAGCGAGAGAGATGGAAATCACACGGACCGAGGGCGGAAATGAATGAACAAGAGTGGGAGAATGCGATAGAGGCCAGCAGTTTTTGTTGGCCGGCTCGGGTCTCTCTGTGCCAGCCTCTCTGAGAAGCTCAGATATCCATCAGGTCTGCCTCTCTCTGTGCTTGACAGCGGGTCTACAGAGGGTCCTTTTCAAATCAGGCCTCTCCTACCGCTGGCACAGCGCCAGATAAAAGGCCCACTCTGAAGGGGATTCCTCGGCCCGCAGACCTCCGCTGGGAAACGGCTGAGACGGACCAATGAGCGCTTTTGTTGAAGGGAAGAACAGGGCACGGCGGTCAAGGAGACAGACAGACAGAGAGGAACTAAACGAGGAATGAGGGGAAAAAAAGAGAGGAGAAAGATGTATTAACGCAACACACACACAAACAATCTCAGGCAGCGAGACACAAGCTCGATAGGGGGTCCTGTGGGGACCTATTCGACATTTGTTCAATGCTTCCTATAGACATTTGTGCCACGTATCTCAATGCACGCCTTTTCCTCCAGAGGGGCGACACCGGGACTCACACTGGGAGCTGGGATGTGATTAAGAGCTGCAGCTATGCATTCGGTATTTAGTTGAAAGAAAGAAAATACACCTCAGGATCTGTGACCTGGTTATCAATGAAGTCGAGCAAATTGTATCCTGATGGAAAGGTCACTTTCACACCTGTGGTTCAGTTCACTTCATGGCCCGAACCAAAGAAACTAAATGAGGTAGTGTCGCCTTTTAGTTCTACTTTGTTTCGTTTTCACGCTGACTCAGTATAAATGAACCAAGAGTTGAAGATGAAATTCAAATGGACTAACAGGTAAGTCGTTTATTGGACAGCTTTGGCGACTGTCATCCTGCATCAGTAACACATGGTTTATTACGGTGATTGACAGCAACTGTGCTGCACTACAATGTGCCTTGTACTTGTTTTTCCACAGTACCGCAGGTACCGTCAAAGCTCACGACTAACGTCGCCCAGAAGACGATAGAAAATGTGTTCTGGAAGCAGTAAACTTGATAATGCTACATTGTGATCAACAAATCTGTATTGAAATCGGCAGGACGAGAGCTGGTTAAATTGATCTGTTAGCAGCCGGTAAGCAGCACAGTCCTGCACCGAGCTAACAGCTAACGTTAACGGGAGGTACCATTGATTTACGTTATGATGCATTCAGGCTCTATTCAGTAAAAATGAGTTTTGGGCGAAGGTAAATTACAATTCTAATGTTATCATGATGCGTTCAAATGTAATCTTGTAAGATGTAGTTTCTTGATGGGAAACTTGAATAAATCGAAGTCGTTTGAAGGAAATGTTTTCACAGCAATGTAAAATAGATATTAGAGAGGAAATTATGAAGTCTTTAACTTCCTAAGAAAAAACAGCATGCAAACGGTAACGGCTCCTTCGCGTTGAAAAGGGGCCAACTGAGGTGGTTTGGGCATCTGATAAGAATGCCTCCTGGACGCCTCCCTTTGGAGGTTTTCCGGGCACGGCCAACTGGTAAGAGGCCCCAGGTTAGACCCAAAACACGCTGGAGAGATTATATATCTCGTCTGGCCTGGGAACACCTCGCGGTCCCCCAGGAAGACCTAGAAAACATTGCTGGGGAGAGGGACGTCTGGAACTCCCTGCTAAGCCTGATGCCCCCGCGACCCGTCCCCGCATAAGGATGGATAAGGATGGACGTTGAAGTTCATGGGATCTATTGTTTTACTTTACTCGAGAAATGTGGAATTTAACTGGTATTGGTATCGACTACTAAATTTTCTAGCATCGTGACATCCCAAATGCATCATGCAACTGTAATAGTACTTCAGCTTTTGAATTCAGTTGTTAGCAGCAGAAATGAACCACACCACAATTTGCTTAAGAGTGGACCAAAGTGCACTCCTTTAAGCTGTGTCGCTGTGGTTGATTGGTCTGCACCGGCGTCACAATAACAGAATAACAGAGTTCGGCCTGAAAAAGCCAAGACAAACAGGCAAATGCACCAGTTTGTTTGAACAGAACTGAGCAGATTATTTGTGAAAGCACACCAAGACGCCAACGATGACATCAGTGGAAAAATTGAAGGTCAGTGTGTTTTTCTTACTTTGTGAAGTTTGGAGATATAACAGACATGCTACACTTGCATGTTAGATAAAGGCCCATGACCAGAAGCATGGATGTCTATCACACAAAGCAAGGCCGGCTGATTCGGGGAGTCATTCTGAGAGAAAACTAGCCCTTGCTCGAATGAATGACACCTGTAACACTGCTGTTAACAGCCGCACTCTCCCCGCGCTGTACTTATCAAGCTTTTCGGAGCAGCAGTGGAAAGCCAATCTGGCATCGCTCACCACCCTTCTCCCGCTATCTCACTCAATGTGACTTGTCAGGCAGCCCTGATTCTCAGATGAGCCCTCCCAAGGGATGACAAACGGCACTTGTGTTGACTGAAGCACGGCGAGCCTTCAGCTGTGCCACGCTTGCTAAACAGGACGCCCCGATATCCGCTCGCCGCACTCGGGCTACTTAGCAGTCAACGCGGCTGCGGGGTTGCTTCGGTTATCTGTTTACGTCGACCAGCTGACAGCCGGTTATGCCGGAGTTAGCTGGGCGACACAATTGGAGGGAATATTCAGAAGCGTTTTCTCCATAAGCCCCTCGAGAGTGTTTACTTATCAGCGGGCGCACACCCCTATCAACAGCCTTGCTCCAACGCACCGCGAGCAGAGGAGTGTCGGGAGGGAGAGAAAAAGACGAGGGGAGCGAAGGCAGGAAAAGAGGCTCTCTGGAAGGTTTTGATATGTACTCAAACAACATACATGGCTACTCCACCGGCTAATGCTGCACTCCTTGAACACATCTGTGTGTGGGACATGAGGGGGGGGCCCGGCTTATGAGCTTCGGGGAGTAAATTCCTCGCTCTCTCTTGTCCCTCGAGACCCATTCTGCTGCCTGTAGATAAGTGTGGAATTCAGGCTTGGTGGCAGGCGTGCCGAGGTGAAACGGATGCCGCGGCTTCGGCTCAGGCGGACCCGCGGTGATAACCGACCGCCGGCCAAGACTGAGGCCTGCCAGCGTGCGCCGACCGTGGAAGCTTAGGAAACAATATTCTTATGACGAGACGGGCAGAAAAGCAGCCACCTATTGTGAACTACACAGGCCAAAACAGGAATATACAGGCTCTAACAATGTCGGGATGATCCTGTGAGCTGTGTGGGCTTCATTACTTGTGCTGGCCGAGCCGGCGCTGGCGAGATATCCCCTCAGCTACTGAACACAATGCAGCGAGCACTGCTGTCTCCTCTCTATACATCTCACACCAAAGCACAGTCACTTCTAATTAAATTTATAGTAATGGGACGGGTTGGCTTGGCAGTTCATTGTGAGTGTGTGTGTGGTACAGTGGGAAAGATGAGGGATCAACGCACAGCTGAAAGGATTTGATGGCGGTTGTCCCTCAGCGATAGAGCCCACTAAGGAAGTTCAGACACACCGATGGGGGAAAACAGAACCTTCCTTCCTATACAATAACAAGAAAAAGAATCACTATAAACTCATCCTCGCTGCTATAACAGTCGCCGCTGCACGAAACGGCGATGGCGGTTTACATCACATCTCTGTGAGTATTATTCCAGAGGCAGCAACAATTTAAGCATCAATTGCTTATTTACACAGAGGTACACGAGGATGAAGGGCAACGCTGTGAAAGCAAAGAACAATATCACAAAAGGTGTTTTAACAAAAAAAAAGGACAAATGGTGACAGAAAGATGATGAAAATAAAGGAGCTAAATACAGAAGCAAAATGTCATGGAGCGAACGCAAGCCCTGTCATATTCTCTAATTCATTACCAGCTGCGACAGCATGTGGCTGGTATTGTTTTCACCTTGAGAGATTGTGTGTCATCATGGCGTTTTATTTTTCTGTCTGTGAACAGATTTTGTCACCGCAATAGTGTGCAACATGCAGTCATAAGACTCTGCAGGTGTGTAAATACATTTTGACATCAAAATGATGGCAGAGTTCGAAGATGGGTGTGGTCCGAGCAAAGAAGTAGGGGGTTAGGAAGTGGGGAAGGGGCCATTGGCCACCGACTTTACGTCCAATTTTTGGCGTTGCGGCTGGTGTGATGGGGCGGCTGTGGCTCAGAGGGTTGAGCAGGTTGTCCACCATTCGGAAGGTCGGTGGTTCGATCCCCGGCTGCTCTGGGTCACATGTCGATGTGTCCTTGAGCAAGACACTTAACCCCAAATTGCTCCCGAAGGCATAGCCATCGGTGTGTGAATGAGTATTTAGATTAGATCTTGATGGGCAAAGTTGAAGGATGGACGTTGAAGTTCATGGGATTTATTGTTTTACTTTACACGAGAATTGTGGAATTTCTGGTATTGGTATCGACTACTAAATTTCTAGTATCGTGACATCCCAAATGCATCATGCAACTGTAATAGTACTTCAGCTTTTGAATTCAGTTGTTAGCAGCAGAAATGAACCACACCACAATTTGCTTAAAAGTGGACCAAAGTGCACTCCTTTAAACTGTGTCGCTGTGGTTGATTGGTCTTCACCGGCGTCACAATAACAGAATAACAGAGTTCGGCCTAAAAAAACAGGCAAATGCACCAGTTTGTTTGAACAGAACTGAGCAGATTATTTTGACTACCCAATTCTATTCAGTTCATCCTTTAGTCTAAGAGGACATTTTGTGCCAAATTTGAAGAAATTCCCTCAAGGCGTTCCTCAGATATATACATAAAAATACCATTCTGAAGTTACTAGAGCAGCACAAAAAAAGTAATAGTTTGTATTCCTAAAGGCTCATTACTAATCTACTACTCTTCTGCAACATGTGCCAAACTATGCCACCAAAAAAAAGCAGATTCCTGTGCATTTGTTGCAGCGTACACTTGCAGCATGACTAAAAGTGACTCTGATTTGAGGTGCAAACGTGATTCTCTGCAGGGCACGCGGTGCTTCCACATCCAGCCTCCAGTCAAATGGGAAAGAACGGCGCTTGCTGCCTAAACGCTGATGAAAAACAAGGCGGCGTGGGAGACCGAGCAGCCACCGGAGCAGGGTTAACATGGGCGAGAGCAGGGAGGGGGGCGGGGGGGCGTGTGGGAGGGTGAGTGTGCCGCGGTAAAGGCCTGCGAGTGTCGCCGCCGCCACCTCGACCACTTTGTCTGACTGATGAGTTCAAACGGGACATGGTAATAGCCTGTCTCCAACATTCCCCTAACCATAAATCTCTCTGCAAGAAAAATGGGAAAGCAATCAGGTGGGTTTTCTGTGTATGTGTGTGTGTGTGAAAGAGAGAAATACGGAGTGAAACCAGACAATAAGAGCATGCAAGAGAAGGAGCGGTTGTGTATTTGCCTGAAATTACACACACACACATACACATACACAAAACGAGGCCACGAGCATTTACTATATGAAAGGACACGAGATGATGAGTGGGCACTCAAGCACTTGAGATATGAAGCTTGTTTTAGTGCGCATCAAAAAATGAAGCTGTCGTTCTGGCCCGGCACTTAATATGATTAAAGAGTGAGAGACAATAGAGAGCCTTGCCCTTTTCTTTAAAGTAGTTAAACCATTAAACAGGGCAAGAAGAGTTATTCCGGAGAGACTTTTGGCAGCCAGAGCGGGTGGAGAGTGGCCAAAGATTTAAAGCTTTACGGTCAGAGAGATGGAGAGATGGAGATGGAGATGGAGAGAGATCCGCCTTTGGCCAGGAGCGGATGCACCTCAGAGCAGTGCCTGAGTATCGATCAGACCCAGACCCTTCCTGTTTATCATTCAACGCGTCATCGTGACAGGCATTAATAAATACCTCCACACTCCGCTGTGTCAGCCGCTGGGAGGCTAACGTAGCAGCTAAAGGTGCTGGAGTGCACACAATATGGCATGTTTACATCTGCGTGTGTGTGTGTGTTTAAGTCCACGATGTGTGCACGGCCTCGCCATCAGCTCACGCACGCGGGGCTCTCGAGGGACTAAGATGTAGGGCCTCATCAAAAGCACAATGCGGCCAGTGTGCTCGGTGCGCCGCATTCAGCCGTCAGCGCTGTGCGACAGGGCCGCCAGGTCTGCCAAACAGCCTGCTGCAACACTGTGGCGAATGAAGTCGGAGTTTATTGAACGGGGAGGGAGGGACCGGGTGGAGAGGAAGGGAAAGGGGGGAGGAGAAAAGAGTGTAAGAGGGAGATAAAGAATGAGGGGAAAAGTTCATTATTCACCGCGGTGAAAGAGCGAGAAGGAAGGGAAGGAAGGTGAAGAAGGGGAGAGGCTCGACGGACTGCTACGACCACCGAGGAGAGCGTGTTGGGGGGGGGGGTAGCCAAGCTAGCACTGCAGCGCTAGCATGTTTACTGACAGCTCACCGCTCTCGGTTGTGTGGACTATTACAGTTTTATCTCATAAAACCAGGGGTTCCCACACTTTGACAGAACAAGGCCCAGGCGTTAGCATAGCATTAGCTTATGGCCGGGCCCGCCCTTTTGCAAGATGTCTTTTTTTATAACTTCAAAATGTACCTTAAAGGGAGATTTGTCAGGTATTTAATACTCTTATCAACATGGGAGTGGGCAAATATGCTTGCTTCATGCAAATGTATGTATATATTCATTATTGGAAATCAATTAACAACACAAAACAATGACAGATATTGTCCAGAAACCCTCACAGGTACTGCATTTAGCATAAAAATATGCTCAAATCATAACATGGCAAACTCAAGCCCAACAGAGTGTGTCAGTGTGTTGACTTAACTATGACTTGCCCCAAACTGCATGTGATTAACATAAAGTGGGCATGTCTGTAAAGGGGAGACTCGTGGGTACCCATAGAACCCATTTACATTCACATATCTTGAGGTCAGAGGTCAAGGGACCCCTTTGAAAATGGCAATGACCGCTTTTCCTCACTAACATTACGCAAAGTTTGGAGTGTTATCTAACCTCCTTTCCGACAAGCTAGCCTGACGTGGTTGGTACCAATGGATTCCTTAACTTTTCTAGTTTCATATGATACCAGGAGCTTCACTCTAACTGAGAACTGAGCCTGCTGCAACCTAAAAATTGTAAGTTGTGTTAAAGTGTTAAAGAAATTTGTGGCAAATCCAGGGCAGTTGTGTCATGTGCTTCATCACTATTTACCCTCTTCTATAGTACAAGTAAACTCGGCTACAAGGCTACCGAAATTAGCCTACTGACTCACTCGGCGAAGAAGCACGGACGGTATGATGTTTAACAAAATGGTAACGACATTGAAAATTAGCCTTTACTAACAGCTAAACAAACCACAGTAACTCACACACACACACATCCTCCTCCTCCTCCTCCTCCTCCTCCTCCTCAAAGGGGTGAGGACGACCTGCTCCAGTCAAAACAGCGGACGCCGTGACCGCAAAGTTTCCAGCGACCGGCGTGGGAGAGAGTGGCGACGGCCTTCAAAGCTTTGTTTGACTGCAAACAGTCCGCAGAGAGCAGACCAAACACCCTCCCTGCCATAAACAATCAACAGACCCCCACGCAGGAGAGAGGACAAGGAGGGGAGGTAAGTGTTTTTTGGAGGAAGGACGGGATGGCGGGAAGAAGAGAGGGATGGAGAGAGAGAGTGTTTTTGATCTTTTGGCCCGTGATGGCGACACCTCTGAAATATCAACTCCAAGCAGGGAAACCGTTGCCCTTTGCATTCAGTTTATATGCAAATGCGCCCAAACAAGTGGGAGTAAGTTAACCATGCATGAGTATAATGTGCAATAACACCGTCTATTTTATTACCGTTGTGTGGGCATGTAAGCAAATATGTATGTTAATTGAGGACCCTGTCATTTCCTCTGTGAGCTATGAAGGTTACTAATTTGCAAGCTGTACACAATACATGCATACAAATCCAAATACACACCGCTGCCTCACTTACAGCAAATCCAAAACACACACACTTATTTTGTTTTCTCCGGCACGCACTGGAAGGATTTTCTGGTGAATCTCTGGAGCATCACTGCAGCCTGCCCATCACTGCCTAGGTTTTCAGATGCAATCAATTTGAAGCTCACAACAAAGATCCCTCCCCAAAACAAAGAAAAAGCTAAAAACATTGCCCTGAATTATTAATTCCCCACACACAAAATATGACCCAGGGAACCCGGCTCGAGGAATGACAGACAGATCCAGACTCACGGCAGAGAGAAGAGAGTCGAGAGGCGTCGTAGGAGGATGCGATGATGACAGTTATGAGTTTCAGCAGGTTATATTGAAGATGCAGTAATATAATATTTTGATTGAGCTGTGTTTTGAAAGGTGGAGAAGAGATTAAAATTCATTTTTTTAAAGAAATCAGCATATATTCTATCCATGGTGTCTTGCTTTGCCCTGAAGGCTCGCTGTACATTATCCCTTACTTATTCCAGGGACATACTCATATAAGATTGAGAACCTCAGTTGCTGTTGTGAGCTATACACAGGGCTATGGCTGACTGCAGTTGGTAGCACACCACGTAAGTTGACAGCAACATCAGCTCTATAACTATAACTTTTAGTCCCAGGAACTGTATTTTTAAGAAACTAAAAGGTTCCTTCAGCCCATTGTTGTCTGTGTTTCCACAATGATCTAAAGATGAAGATTAGGCACATTAGTCCACTGACATATGAAAAAGGAATGGCTGTTTTTGCGTGCGACTACAACGGCCAGGCCGGTCTCAAAGCACCCTGCCAGTAGCCGCGGCACATCTCCGAAAACGTTGCAAGACATTTCCAAATAGGCGTTATTTGGATAAACTAACCATATACTGGGGATCTAAATGGTTACTTTCTCGCCTGAAAACATATTAAAACTTAATAAAATGACATATTAACAGCTTTTAGCCTGGCTCAAAATCTCACCTGAAAAATCTCGCCAGTCTCAATGCAACCCGCCAGCCGCTCTGTGAATTGCGAGTACTTGACCAATCAGAAATGTTCAGCGCTACAAGCCCCACCTCAACCAAGTTTCTGAACTTTAGGAAAGTAGTATGTCCTTAACAGGGGCATTTGGGGGGTAAAATAATGTCCACAGAACTTAATTTAGACCCTGATGGTCCCTGTGGTCAAAACGCAATTTAGAGTTCCTCTAAAGGTTCCTAGTTCCAGGGGAAAGTTCATGTGGTGGAAAAGGGGCTAAATACTACCAATATCCACAAATACTGTACGTCCAAAAATGGTTTTAATCCATATTTTTGAACACATTTAAAACCATGTATAATAGCTGCACTATAGTTCTAGATTTGATTCCCCTCCACAAAACGTGTACAGCATTCAAATATCCCGTTCAACTTCTCAACAGACACAAATTTGCCCTTCCCTTCAGTTTCCTTTTGTCTCTAAGAGTTTCTTCCTCTCTGTTCTTTCCTTCTTTACGTTTGAGCCGATAATCTCTCCTTTTGGCAGACAACGAAGGATGAAAGTGTCTCTTTATTCAGTCAGCATCTGAAAGAGGTCCATGAGAGGCACGACGGTGGCCCTTTGACAGGAACCATGCCTCTTATTTACACATGTGTGCGCTATATGTTAGAGGGCTGTCTGTGGCGTCGTTGACATGCTGAGCATGTTCGCTCTGCCCGCCCTCGCCAGTTCTCACGCCCCACCCAACCTCTCGCACATTTTACACCCCACATACACACGCTCGCAAGGAGAAGAGGAAAAAGTTTTCTTACCTAGATGGTGTTGATCGAGGAGGATGACGGGCGGCGCCGGGAGAAGGGAGAGAGAGAGAGAGAGAGAGAGAGAGGGGGAGAGAAAACACAAGGAGAAAGCTTGATTAGTGTGTGAGTTCAGCACTTGTAACCTCTCCTACGGCGAGTTAAGCTGCTCTCTCTTGTTCGGCTCAAACAGGTTGATGCCGGGAGTATGCCTTAACAAATCCACCGCGCACTCCTCTGGGTAAAACACACTCTCCTCCTGTGCTTATTCTCTTTCCTCTCCTTTTCACATTTTCCCCCGTCTTACCAAAGAACAGGCGAGCTCTTCCCTGTTTCATTTTGTTATTCTCTCCTCTTCTTTCTTTTACTCTTTCCGTCTATTCCCCCTGCAGCCATTTCATCCTCTCATTTCCTCCCCTAATCTCCTACTGGACCTTCACTTTTAACCCCTCTCCTCCTCGTGCTCTTCAGCCTCCTATTTTCTGCTCCCTTACCACTTGTACCATGCAGACAGAACACCCCCTGTGGGAAGCTGGGAAACGGTGAAAACCCCCAATTAGAAACAGCGAAACCAGCAGGTGGGCCTCCTTGCAAGTGCTCCACATGACAGAGGTGACCCTTCGGTACACCTTGCATTATTTTATTCCCTCCCTATTCTGTCTGCAGCCTTCCAAAAAGGTGCACATTTACTCCTCCCTCTCACTACTCCCCAGAGGGGGGGATGTGCATCAAAAACCCAGCCGCACGGGTCAAATACGAGGGTGGATTGGGAGTGGGCTGGGTGGAAAGCAGAGCTTGGGCTGAACAGATAAGCTTAAACCCCAGAGATGGTAACCACAGGAAATAAAAAATGTGCTAAATTTTGTGTTTTTTTTTAAGAATGAAATCCACACTTCCCAGCCTGTTCCTTCCTGCTGCAAAGACGACGTTGCTACTTGCCCCGAGCATCACTGAGTGCAGTTATATGCACTATGGCAATCTCATTATTCCTCACTTTCAGCAGTAACCTGATTTCAGAGACATGTAAGCGGGAAGCCTGGCTTCCTTTTACAGGTTAAGGGATTAAGAAAAAACCTTGTCAACACGGACAGATTCCTGCTGGAGAAGCCTGATTACTTGGGCATATACTGTACACCTTAATCTGGTGTCTATAAGGTTTCTTTAAGCACATGACTGGAAAGAACATCAGGGGAAGAGAAAGTAGTAATGTGGCTGCATATTGGGGCTATCGCTTTTTATTTGAAATTCAAACTACTGCTTCAAAGTGAAAAAACAAAATTCTGTTTATATATGTGACACGCCATGCCTTGCAGTCCAGCGAGAGGCATTCGCCCTCAGTAAACTAGGCATTTGTTGTACTCATCGTTACTGCAAGATGGAGGAAAGCGGCGAGGCACCATGAATTAACTGCAACATATTTTATGATTAGGCTACGTGGGTTGAGCTCAAGGTAATTAAAGGGGCCATATCATGCTCATTTTCAGGTTCATACTTGTATTCTGGGTTTCTACTACAACATGTTTACATGCTTTAATGTTCAAAAAAGACATTATTTTTCTCATACTATCTGTCTTTATATACCTGTATTCACCCTCTGTCTGAAATGCTCCGTTTTAGCGCCTGTCTCTTTAAGACCCCCTCCCAAAAAAAGCCCAGTCTGCTCTGATTGGCTTGCGAGTAAAATATGGTGCACCTTTGCAAAGGTAGTCAAAGAACGTATATTGGTAGTCAATTGTTCGTTCCATTGCTTAAACTTCACAGCAATCCATTAAATAGTTGCCAAGACGTTTCACTCTGAAGCACCACCGAAGTTAGAGGATCATCAAAAGTCATGAGGATTCATCCTCTGGGGAACATGAAGGTCTGTACCAAATTTCGTGGCAATCCGTCCCATAGTTTGAGATGTGTCATCCATAATCCAAAAATCAGATTGCAACTAAACAAATTGGTACTGAACTCGTCAGTTCAACTCAGTTTCAAGTATTTGAATAACTCTCTTAAACTGACATGGTCGTATAACCATACTAGTCAGATTTCTTATAACATTTTATTTAAAAAAAAAAAACACCTCAAAAGATGATAATAAATGTTTTGACAGCAGAATGTATGATGGATGGAAACAATCTCATTGCTAACCAGCTTCATGTAAACTGTGGTTTTAGAGCGATCGGTCTAAAAAAAGCACACGCTGATTAGAAGATAAGAGATTGTGACGGCTTTTGATAACAGTGAACATGCCTGTTGACGAGGTAAACAGATGGGTGCAGCAGTGATATCTGAACATATACATCTAACACAATAAAGCACTTCCTCTTTTGTGGTATACATCAGATTTCCTGTGAAAGTATATCCGATGACGATGTGAAACTCATACATGCAGCCTTGTTTTTATCTACAGCAATTACGATGATAATTATGTTCATATTTTATAGATTTTAAATGTTAAAACACAGCATCTTTAACACCAAAACCTCTTCAGGGACATATTAGAGCTCCTTCACTAGCTCTCTCTCACAAACTCCCAACAGTCTTTCCAGGAACCGATCGCTCCTTACTGTAAATATTGCTAAATCTCTTCTTGGCGTTGGCAACGACAACTTTTTTTCTGAAGAGCCCTAAGCCTACCAATTACTGTAAGTTGAGGACACTTAGCAGCAGCCTAAGGTCTGAAAGTCCCTTTTAAGTCAGCCAGGCAGCCGTTCAGTCAGACATTCAGTCAGCCGTTCAGAGGGCCTGCGGCGACGGGAAAATTTCCTGCGGTTAAAACAGGAAGAAAGAGAGAGAGTCAGCTTGCTGAGGAGGCTAACACGGCCTCATGTGGCTTACAGCAAACCTATCAGATGACAAGGAATATGCGCGGCGTGTTTGGTTTCTGTCACATGCCGGAAGTGTGCGTCTGTGTGTTTAACCTGCGTGTGGGTACTGTGTTGTGGTGAGCAAGTAAACAGAGAACTAAGTGCTAGTGTTGCTTTTTCATTTTCCGGAAGAACAACCAGGGATTTTCCTGAAAGCTTGAAGAGAAATTAGTGGGAACCGCAGACGGTGATAAATTGTGCTGATGAATAGTCTATTGACAGATTTAATAATGTCATCTCATTCATCAAGCAAAAATGCCAGCGATTTGATGAATCCATTGGATTGGAATCCAGCTTATAAAATGTGGGATCTGCTGATTTTCTTTGCTATAATTTCAATATAAATTCAATATATCTGGGGTTTGGACTGTTGTTTAGACAAAACAAGCAATTTGAAGACGTCTTAGGCTCTGGGAACTTATAATATGTTTCTGTAAAATGGTTAAAGTATAATTCGCTTGAGATGGTGAAACCAGAGAATGTTTGCCTGACGATTAACCTGTCATCAAAATGGTTGACGATTCATTTTCCGTCAAACGAATGATCGACTAATCCTTTCAGCTCTGCTACAATGAGAATAAATATTATTTACCGCCTAGATAATGGTCAAAATCTAAAATTTTTACATCAGCTGGGCATCTATGGAAGACGGAAGCTGCCAAAATAAAAAATGCATTAATAATTAAATGATTAAATCACTCGATAAATAAATAAAAAAGCAGAAATAAATAAATAAATACATACATTAAAAATATATATAAAATAAAAAATAAATGCAAAAATAAATGAATAAATACAAAAACAAATAAAACAAATAATAAATAAATGCAAAAATAAATTCATTAATTTAAATTTAATAAAAATAAATACATAAATAAATAAAAGGGAAAATTAAACAGATGAGTA